>JABUQX010043502.1:15000-30255 GCA_015478945.1 Trachelipus rathkii | reverse complement strand
AAGAGCGAGATCTTGTCAAGAGCGAATACAGGGGGCACAAAAGAAGTATGAGATGTGAGCTATCATCTACGAGTGATGAGAGCGTGTAATCTAGAAATAACTAAGAAAAATAAGATTAAAGAAGAAGAGAGAATGAGATAGATAAGAAGTGAAAAGAGATAAGAAGCGTATGAGCGGCGCATAACGGTGCGGTGAAGTTTATAAGAGATAAGAAGCAGGGAGTCTTACTTATTACAAGGTAAGGGAAATCTGTAATCAAGTTAGATTATAGGACATATATCATACATAGTGTATATATATGATATATATAGTATATAAATAATATATTATATATTTTTAAGTATACTATAAATATATAATATATATAAGTATTTACAACCCAGTGTGTGGGCATCGCCACACTACAATGGATTATGTACTACATACTATCTTAATACTATGCTACTGATACTTACCATGAGCTATTACTTACAGTAGCTGCTTTCGCGCTTCTACTTATCACGTGGTACTTTCATGAAAGTAAGCGTGTGATATATATATATATATACTTACTATATATAATAATATACTATGATATATTCTACTATATATATAAGTACATAGGTTATATTAATAATATATATATATATATAATTATAATATATATATACAACCTAACAACATAACATTTCTAACACAACAGCCCACAACAAAACTTAGTCGAAACTATAATTTGATCAAAATTCGACACCATTATGGACTACCGATAAACGTTGACAACGTTTCATCCTTATAATTTTTCAGGCTGAGACATTAATAAAGTCACTTATTTTTTATTTTTAATGCGGAACCACACGTTTTTAGTGACCCTAAGTACTTAAAGCCGTTGGGATAATAACCCCTCTGCAATGGCTACATCACACCATTCTCACGAGCCATGCTTGTACTTCTTTATAGCTTTAACAAGGTATGTTTTGAGCACGCCATTTTGCAGAAAAACAGTAACAGTAATTAAAATTCTCACTACCGTAGCAGCCCGACTTAACATCAATACTAGAAGAAAAGATGCTACGGATTACATCGAACTGATTGCGTTCTAGAAGGCCTTTAACAATTTTAGCTAGTAACAGTTGGCAGTAGTATAGCAGTAATAGTTGTAGTAGTAGTAGTAATATTATCAATGGTAGAAACTTATTAACTATTTAAATATATTCTACCCCTACTTAAGTGCAAACTGTACGCATTTAATATTTTCACTAAGCTTTTAAAACATGTACTTAGAATAAATTTCAGCTATACTACGTCGAACCAACAAAAGCTAAGTTAAAACTAAGTTTATTTCGTATCATTGAATAATATCGTCTACCGCGACTGGTTGGAGGATGCAGGAAGTGAAGCATTGCGCCGAGGCGTTCCTTGATTTCTGCAAAAACACGCGAAAAATCAGCACCTGGGATGTTAAAAAAAGCTTCTTGGATATAAAACTTTACTGCAAATGTTATTTCATTATATATATATATATATAATATATAAATATATATATATTATATATATATGATATATATAATATATATATATATAACACCTATTTCACAACCAATAAAAATATATAAGTATCATTAATACAATATATATATATATATATATAGGATGCATACAATGTTATACATATAAGTATACTATTGCTAACAAATTTGACAAAATATATATACATATATAATAATATATATATATATATAATATAATATATATATATAATATATTATAATATTATATAAATATATATATATATATAATATAATAATATATATATAGGTATATATATATATAGTAATGTGATATAAGTATCTGTACCTACTAGATTTAGCGTTGCGAGATCAAGATGCAGTATGTGTAAATACATGTTTTAAATATAATGATATATATATATATATATATATATATATATATATATATATATATACGTATATATATTATATATATATATAGATAGTATGTATCCTACTGATATATTATAGTATATATATGTATATCATAATATATATAGTATATATATATATATATATTATATCTATAATTATATATATATATATATATATATATATTAGTTATTAATATAGTATATTATATATAAATATTTATATATATTATAGTATAATACGGAAATATTACATGAATATTTTAACAATGCCAACAGACTTTGAAAATAAACAGGAGTTTATATATATAATATAATCGTATCAAAAATATATATATAGCTATAATATATATATATTATATAAATATATATGTAATATATATATATAGTATATATGATATACTATATATATATATGATATATAGATATATATATTAGTATATATATAATATATATATAATTAATCACTTGGGCAGTCGAACATTGGGCTGAAAGTTTAAACTGAGCAAGTTTCCTATCTATATTTCTCAAGCGGTCATCCACAAGCCTATAGTAGTTATGTCACGAATAAATCACTAGCTGATACATTCCGGCCATTTGACACATATTGGGATCTTAACATCCACGTCGCATCTCCAATATGAATAGGTAAACTTCGTCAAGTTACTCGCTGTTATACAACCGTGTTCGTGTTTTTCAGTGTACGGTAATCCACATATTTCAGTATAAATAATATACATTACTTTATGGCCTTCGTATATTAATTCTTCGAGTTCGCTGACATCGTCAAGATGAGCCGTTAATTCTTCATTCATCTTAACCAGAGCTTTAATACTATCGATCGAACTGACAGAGAAACCTATACACGTCCACAAAAATGAGCCATTCATGGTTGGTTTCCAGTAGTTACGAACGTTGATCCTTTCAATATTGTCGCCTAATGAGAAAGTAACCGCGATTCTATTAAGACCACTCCCACCATCACCACTCGTGGTTATTATGGACGGATTATCCGTATTAGTACATGAACACTTTGCCTTTATCCATGTTTCTATAACACTCGATGATCCTACTGAACTGTTCTACAGATACGAATAATGGACGATCTGCTGTATCGTAAGCCGGAACACAGACGATGTATCGTTCGCCATCAGATTTTCGTCTTAATATTATTGTAACGTCGCACTCGGAATGACGTATGGTTTTCGTAAAGGTGTTCTCAACGAGTTTAGAGGATGAGATTGACGACATGGTTAAGGCACAGTGAGAATAGGGTTCTAATAATAATAATAGTATAATCACCACGGCTTTGTGAGATTTTAGATCTCTGAAGATTAACGACTTAACATAGCAAACATTCCAATAATCGATATGGAACTATCTTACACTCGCAACCCTGTGGTCATAATTTAATAATAATACAATACAAGATATATATTATTTATATTATAATATATAATAGTATATAATATATGATATCTATATATATATAATAGAGGGGATTATATATATATATATATAATATATATATATATATATATATAATATATATATATATATAATATTAGTGATATATATAATTAACCATCTATGAGTTGACTAAATTTAAAATGCTCCAAATCTCGCGAAGTATACCTATCGTTCTTATTGTTGTCCCCCAAGATATTTTTTCAGTTGTCCCAACACCATCACCCTAGCACATTGTAAATTAATTCTCTAAGTCATGACCCTAACAGTCTGTTTGATAGGCTGGATGCATCGATGTAAATAGATCCTGCGCCAATTTCTCTAAACGACTAATTAAATGTTTTGCACGTCCATTAGAACCAGAACGTGACTTTTTAATAAATAGTTTCAATGATCGTTCTGTTACATTTTTTTACATGTAATATTCCAGATACACGTGATAATGCGCTACAGTGACATACGATTAGTCAGTAATTTTTCCGTTTGCTTTCAATGCCTTAAATATTTCTTACGTTCGCCGTTCTGACAGATATTTGTTATCTGCACTAAAGATACCGTCGTTAAAAGAATTCTTAAAATTATTGCTCCAAATATACACCGTTTCACTACACATCTGCTATATCTATGAATTCCTATTAAGTCGTAATATTTGAGATATTTGGAGAAAAGCTAAAGTGAGCTGCTTACCATCGCTTCTACTAATGACTGTTTTAGGCTGGTTTAAAACCTTCATTGACCAGACTCTTCACGTGTTTAGCCATATACTGAGTAATTCTTTTACATCATAAACACGCTTGTCCTGTAGAATATTGTCGGATGATGAAATCCTTGAAATAGTTCAAGCCATTAAATATTCTTTTGTATATGAACGAAACACTACTCCTTGGGAGAATCTTGAATTACCCACTGAATAGATAACTTGTATGCGTATATCTGTATAGGAATGGACTTCTATGAAGTGTGTTAATAAGAGTGATTGTGAAGTTATAAAAGTTATTGAGATCTTTTAAATAAAGTTTAGAAGATATAAGATAATAGCTAAATCTTATGCTGTGATTGGACAAGAGAATGAACCAATCACGGCTAGACGATGTTATTCACCTCGAAACGAAATAACCTTAGGTTTTAACTAGTTTTGGTTCGGACGTAGTAATATGCTGAAAACTTTTATTTAGTCCATGTTTTTATAAGCTTAGTGAAAATATAAAATGCGTACGTTTGAATAGAGTAGGGGTGATATATTTAATAGTAATAGTAATTAGGTGTCTACCATGTACTAACTATTACTACTACTTACTACGAACTATTTACTGCTACTTACAACTATCTACTACCTATCTGCTAACAAATGTTAATAAGGCGCCTTCTGACCAATTCTAGTTCAGATATAACCGCTAGCATCTTTTTCTTCTAGTTCATGTATTCGGCTGCTAGTAGGAGAATTTTTATTACTGTTATGTTATTTTCATGAAAATTGGGTGCATGCAAACTGATACTTAAAGCTATAGAAAAGTAAAGCAGTTGGCTCAGTGAGAGATCTGTGTGTGTGCAGCCATGGCAGAGGGGTTAATTGATAGCCAGACGGCTTAAGTACTTAGGGTCACTAAAAACGTGTTGTACTAAACATAAAAAATAAGTGAATGATTATGTCTCAGGCAATTTGAAAAATTATCCAGATGAAACGTTGTCAACGTTTATCCGTAGTCCATAATGGTGTCGAATTTGATAAATATAGTTTTTGTTGTTCAAGTTTGTTGTTGTTGTGGCTGTGTGTTAGAAAATATCGTCTATGTTTTACGGTTTATCATATATAATATATATATAGTATAGTATATAATTATATTTAATATATAATATATATATATATATATATATATATATATATATATGATATATAGTATTCCAGCTACTTTCAAGAAAACCCGTGAAAGTAGACGCGAAAGTAGCTCATGTAAGTAGCTCATGTAGAGTAAGTAGCGGTCATAAATAGTCAGTAAGTAAGTAATCCCATGGTGTGGTGGCTCATGCTGCAACAAGTGGTTATGTAAAATTATATATATATATATATATTATATAATATATATATGATATATATATATATAATATATATTATATATAGTATATATATATATATAATAATATATATAGTATATGTCTATAATCACTGTAGAGATAATAGCAAGACTCCGTTCTTATCTTTAAATTCAGATCGCATGCGCATCACGAATAATTTTTCCTCTTTTCTCCTTTTTCTTCATCTTTTTCTTTTTTTTATCTAATTCCACCATAGTTTAAGATGCAAAAATAACTTCTTTGCTTTCCTGTATCCCTTTCTACTTTTCCACCCCCAATAGATTGAAAGTGATGGTGAAGGTTGAAATGTGTCATGATATTTATATATTATATAATATATATATATATATATATAGTATATATATTATATGATATATATATATATATATATATATTATATATATATATAATAATATATAATATATATATATATGATATATATATAATATTATATATATATAAATATAAATTGTGTTGTGGTTAAGGTTTTTAATTAAAACTCTAACCACCATTCACGAAAAAAGAAATATGAGAAGGGGAGGTTTTTCAGCCCTGCCAATGCGAAGAGAACTTAGAAAACTCTTCCTTCATATGAATTCGACAACTACGAAATAATAGTGCTCACTTTAGCTATAACTCATTATTTTGAATTTCTTCTCTGTTATATTTATTTTGATATTTCAAATTAAAAAGTTGCAAAAGAAGGAAAAAGTTGCAACCCTCGAACTTCTTATAATAATAAATAATTTTACATTTTTAAATTTTTAAAAAAAATTCCAATTAAAATAGAATTTTTTCTCTTTAGGTAACTACTGGTAATCGGACAAAATGAATATTCTCTTTATGAAAATACACTTTCTCAAGACACTGTTTTAAACAAAGCAGCTGACTGCATTTAATTTAAATCTTAATTTTATAACATGAAGTCGTCATGCAGAGTTCTCGAGGCGTTCTAATCGTCTTATGCTAGGTGCCTTGTGTCTTCTTCGCCATCTTGGTCTTCTGGCTTTTTTATTTGGGACCGTCGCGTCACCTCCTTTATATAGGTACATGAAGATTACACGAGTATATGTATATAATCATGTAAATATATATATATAATATATATATTTATATAATACTAATAATATATAATATAATATATATATATATATTATATATATAAGATTATATATATACTATATTATATAGATTATTAAAGCGTTTGTCAGGGGTAAACCCTAAGAGGCGTTGCGTCCACCCGTCGGGAGGGGGACCCTCACCCCTCTCGACTCCCCGGTGAGCGGAACGCCTTTAGGGGTTTACCCCTGACCAAACGCCTTTAACGTCTGAAAATCCGAATTATTTCTATGCTAGCGTTTTTTTTCCGTGGTCAATGAACCAAGAACAACAAAATATATAATATATATATATATATATATATATATGATGTAAATATATATATATATATAATATAGTTAATTATAGTATATATAATATATATAATAAATAATATAATAATATATAGTATATATATATATTATAATATATAGTAATATATATATATATATAATATATATATATATATATATATAGGTATTGCACAATCTATGAGCGCTAAAGAAATTACAAGTAAAATGAATCAATTGGGAAGGTAGAAAAATAATAGATGAAGAAAAAGGAGAGAAAAAGAAAACAAGAGAAGAAACACATGATGAAATTTGGTTTGGTCGGGCTTATCTCCCGTAGCAATTGCGGCACAGCAGATTACTAAAAAGTTTGATATTAAGCGCTATATAATATATATATATATATATTATATATATAATATTATATATATATATATATATATATAATATATATATTAATTATATATATTATATATATATATATATATATATATATAATATATAGATATTATATATATATGTATATATATAATTATATATAATAATATATTATATATATATAATATATAAATACTATATAATTAAAATTTTTTATTATATATATACTATATTATATAATATATATAATATATAATATAGTATAATAATAATATATATATATATATTATATATATATACTATATATTATATTATATATATAGTTATATAATATAAGTAATATAATATTAATATAATATTATTATTAGTATATTGATATTATTGTATTATTATTATTACGCGAACCCCTCTCAAAAAGTATCAAGCTGCGAGGTCTCTAAATGACTTCGAAATCAAATTCAATCTGTATCTCACTGAGGCTTAGCAACAGTGGAGTACAGACGTGAAGTTCCTTAAGCTCAGCGACGGGACTATTCTCGTGGCGAGAGGCCACCGTTTTCGTGTTCGACGATATGATATATTTTTTAAAATGACGACGTCACATCAGCAGTGTGCGACGTCACACAGTGTGCGGAGCGTACACACACATGTTGAACGTCGCACAGGATGGCGAGACGAGTCCACGCCGGGCGGTCGAGGTCGACGTGTTCAGCCACCAGCCAGCAAACGACGGCGCGGTCCCCCGCAAGGGGACACCGGAAATGCGCGGAACCCCTGAAACATTAAGTACGCGTATTAAGACACTTCCAAGTGTACTTAATGCACTTCAAGTGTAACTTAACACCACTTCAATCTACTTAAACACAAGCAAAGGGGTAGGGTTGCTAACGTAGCTCTATAAAGAAGTGCTGCATGTAAAGTAAGTAGCTCATGTAAGTAAGTAAGCAATGTGCGCGGCTACGCCGCACACATGGTTTACTTACTGGGTGTTGTGTGTGTGTTGTGTGTGCTCACGCACCCTACATGGAAATATAGCTTTCTTATAGTAAAACGGCGTACATGAAATGTACACCAAAAGATAGCCACCCTTGGGGGAAACGAAAAAAACGCTCATCGTAAGACCTGAGTACAAGGGGGCGCCGCGCCCCCCAATTGATTGGGATTTGTGATGGTTACTACTCGTGTGTGTGTGTTTGTCTCCTCTGGTGGGCAATAGTCGGAGTCCAACCAAATTCCACCAGAGTTGAATGAAATTCGAAAGAAAGATCAAATTAAAATTCCGACATGCCCCGATACACAACGTTTGAAAGTGTGCAAGACAAATTTAGGTTTGGAGAATAGATAAAAGAGTATGTTCAAGACTTTACCTGTGGAGTTCATGTAAGATTGAGCATAGCGGTTATATCTGGGGTCAGGGAGTTAAAAAGTGGAAGGATGAGACTGTGCAGTAGGGCGTGTTGCACAGGATGAGACTGTGCAGTAGGCCGTGTTGCACAGGATGAGACTGTGCAGTAGGGCGTTTTGCACGAACCATTTTCAATGATGGCGGTGTTCGAATGAAGAATTTAGAGCAGTGTCCATTTTAAGAGTTGAAGTATATTGAAAGCTATTCAAAAATTCCAAGGGAGAGGAAGAGACTGGAGAGGGTTATGAGAGCAGGAGATTTGCTAGGACGAAAAGCCCTAGACTCCACATAATTAAGGAAGGTTGTGCGAGTGAAACGACCGCAGGTGTGTAAGGCATACCAAACAGGGCTAAACGACACCCCTATAAAGAGGAAGCAACTGGGAGTCTCGCGAAGAAATTCCGAAATCGCCTTGGAACACCCAACCTCTTGGAGAGACCAAATTTTGAGTTGTTTCGTTTTGAAAATAATGTTGTAGTTGTGTTGAAGATTATGTCGATTTCAAGATGAAGGAATTGACTTTCTGAAGCATTGAAAACCACCATGTTCTCAACACCACAAAAAGAAATTCGAGAAAAATCAGAAGTTATTTGCTTCTAGAGTGAGCCTCTTATTGTTAGTTTTTCCTTTTTTTTTTTTTTTTTTTTTTTAAATGAAATGAGTAATGAAGAGCTTCTTCTTCGCTGGCATAGGAATGGATAGGTGAACAAGTAATTGAGAGATCATTAATGGAAAGTAGAAAAAGAGTCATAAAGAGGACAGAACCCTGAGGAACACCACCATTTATAAATTTAATGGTTGAAGGTGATGGTCTACTACTGTGCTATAGAACGGCCAGAAATGATATCAGAGAAAAGGTCACAGAGAGAGAAGGATAAATACCGAAGGAAGGAAGTTTAGGGATCAAAGTTTTGTGCCAGACTTTATCGAAGAGTTTCGACATGTCTTTCACCATAGAAAAGATTCACCGAAATGACAAATGGCTTTGAACATAGAATCAGATACAATTCTAACTAAGGAAAAGAAAATCGTCAGTAAAACGTTTCTTACGAAAATCATCATAATGGAGATCAGAGATAAGATTTGATGAATGGAGATGTTTTGAAAACTTCCTGATGAGGAGAGGATAGAAAATTTTAGAAAGAATGGAGGTGAAAAGGGAAGGTTAATAGTTGGAGGGCTGGGAAGGATCCCCTCTTTCGACACAGGGTAAATGCGCCTACCTTTCCAAACGGTTGGGAAGGTCGAAGTAGAGAGACAGAGGACATCGCAACTCGTGATGTCTTCTAGCGTATGGTTCAGAGAGAGAGAGAGGGAGAGAGAGAGAAAAGAGAGAGAGAGAGAGAGAGAGGAGAGAAGAGAGAGTGAGAGAGAGAGAGAGAGAGGAGAGAGATAGATAGAGATAGATAGATAGATAGATAGATAGATAGAGAGAGAGATAGAGAGAGAGGGAGAGAGGAGAGAGAGAGAGAGAGAGAGAGAGAAGAGAGAGAGAGAGAGAGAAGAGAGAAAGGAAGCTTATAGATAGATTAAGATAGATAGATAGATGAGATAGAGATAGATAGATATGATAGATAGATAGATAGATAGATAGATAGGATAGATAGATTAGATAGATAGATAAGGATAGATAATAGATAGAATCGATAGAAGATAAGAGAGAGAGAGAGAGAGAGAGAGAGAGAAGAGAGAGAGAGCGAGAGAGAGAGAGTAGGAGGAGAGAAACGTGGAGAGCAGAATAGCTCTTCTTTAAAAGAAATTACAATGTTAGGCATTAATGAGTTGGAGGTGAGGTAGAGAAAGAGGAATGAATAGTAGCGGAATCGTCTAAAATGGAATTAGACAAATGTTTGAGCAAAAATAATAACATATTCACGGAGAGCGTCGTTGTACATATACAATATACTAGAAGAGAGAAAGAGGAAGAAGCTTATAAGCTAAGCAATTAACATTTTTCTTGGCAAAAATGACAGAGGTAATTTGAGGAAAGAAGAAGAACAATAGAAAGATTAGATCGCATTTTTCGAAACGAAGAAAAGATTTTATTATCACGGAAAATATATTTTGCACGAATCGGGGATGAAATAAAAGCTGCGTGAGTTTCATGAGATGGAAGGCAACTCTAATTAATCAAGACAAAATCCCTGTGGCGAAAAGCACAAGAACAGCAAAGTTGACAAGCGATTTCTTAGGGTTAGTTAATAGAAGTACGGGGTGGGCATGAGCAGCCTAGATGTCATAGAGAATCACTGAACATGAGACGCTCCATTACAACTCCGGTGAACTTTAGTCTCAGGAATTAGTTGTCATTCCATACGGAACCAAAGAAATTAGACCCTAAATCAGACGCTCCGATGCATCCCTCCCACGGAAGTAGTTGTCATTCTTCCATTGGAAATCAAAGAAATACGGCCGTAAAAACCAGACCATTTAGCTGGCACCGGAGATGCCAAAAATGTTTCAACTCGTCGTAGGCGTTTGTTTTCCTGTGGAACTGAAGAAATCGAACAGGAAATAGAGAATAGGAGAGTGATCTGAGGAACCCAGAGGAGGAAAGAGTTTAAAACAGAATCAGACGAGAATGATTAAGAGTCATTCAACTCCTAAAGTGTGTGACGAGGAAAGTTGTGATGAGTACTATGTTTGGAAGCCGCTCCTCCTTGGTTTTTAAGAGGCTAATCGTTTGGTTGCCATTTTTATTTTTTTTAATTGAAAAGCGTTGTCAGTAATAGTGTTTCACATAATGTGTAAAAAAGAGCCTCCTCCGATCTTGTAAAAAGAATTGAGTGACTTGAAATGTAAACTATCCTATGCATCATAGTGCCTATTTTTTATCAATATATAATTGAATATATTATATATATATATATATATATATATATATATATATATATATATAATATATATATAAATATTCTAAATATATATATAAGTGTATATATAATATAGTATATAAATATAAATATTGATATATATATATATAATATAATATATATAAATATAGTATATATATATATTATATATATAATATATTATATAAATATATATTATATATATAATAATATATATATATTTATTATATATATATATAATATATATACTATAGTATATATATATATATACTATATAGTATTATATATATTATATATATATTTATATATATATATATATAGTTAAATATATATATATATAGTAGTAATATATATTATATATATATATAATAATATAATATTATATATTATTTGAGGCTACCGGATCGCAGGAACATGTCCGGTTCACTGAGGACTCGTACATCTTTCACAAAGATCCCGACCACGGATCGTACACTAAAACTTTATCTCTAGCGTTTATTTGACTAGTTAAAGAGTCAGATAATTTGTTGTCCTGTAATGGATCATTCTTAATATGAATTATTATTCTGTAAAGCATTGTCTATTTCGAAAATGCGATTTGGTTTAACAATTAGGGTAACAAACACTAAATTCAATATTTATTTATTATTTCAAAATAAGTTTAAAAAAAATGGCTAATTTTTCTTCTGATTTCATAACTATTTTTACTCAATATTATTTTATATACATGTGAGAAAATAATTCATAGGAAAGTAAGACGAAAAGTTTTACGTCTTTAATTTTCCGCATTATTTTAATTTTTTGATAATGAAAAATTCATTGATGTTCGAGAATAATACGATGCAAAGAAAAATCAAGCTTTCTCGTTTAAATTTAGGAGCAATCCTTTACCATGTTCAGAAATAATTTCTCTCTGAGTAAATGGACTTAAACCACATTTTTGCTATAGAATTGTGATGATGGAAACTTTTTTCTTTCTTTCTTATACCACTACGATACTTTCTCTTTTATGGCTGTAGATATTCATTTTTAATTTGAATAAAACCCTCTCTGAGGGGACTCTGGCATTAAAAGTCCCCACCGGGGGTTTCCCTGCTTCAATACCGTTCTTATTCTTTAATTAGATCTTCTGACCGTTTGGATTCTTTTTATTATTGCTTCTCTTTGCTTTCCTTTACACTTCTTTATTTTCTTTGGTAAAAATAACTTAAATCTTTCTGGGATACGAAGTATCTTATATCATTGATATGCATGTGACGTTGGATAGAATTGAGGCTGCGCTCCGTCGTTCCTTCCATAGGAAAAATCTCCATTGTCTTTGTTGCATACTTTCATTTCATCCTTAATCCACTTCGAAGTTTTTCCTTAACAATTTGTGAAAAAAATATTCACCTTATTTGTATCGTGAATAAACAAGTGTATTAACAACATGAGCGTGGCTGAATAAATATAAAATCTACCTTTGAAATCACTTCTTTTAATAAAAGGTTTTTCAGAGTTTTTGTGAGTTCCAGTTCCAGTTTCCATCATCATCATCATCATCATCAACATCATCATCATCATCATCATCATCAACATCATCATCATCATCATCATCATCATCATCATCATGCATCATCATCATTCATCCATCATCATCATTCAGTCATCATCATCATCATCATCATCTATCCTGCCACTCATCGTATCATCATCATCATCATCATCATCATCATCATCATCATCATCATCATCATCATCATCATCATCATCATCAGAACATCTGGAAAGGTATCCAAACTTTTGTCATTTAAATCATAAACTATAAATTCCCAAACTATAACTTCATAAACGAATGACAATCGGAATTTGACACTTGGGTCTTTAATATGAGTTAGACCGTTGCACAGTGGGATACTGTCTTACTTCAAGCACCATTTTTGTAAATGTTTTGAATTTAAATATCTAGAATAATAATAATAATAATAATAATAATAATAATAATAATAATAATAATATAATAATAATAATAATAATAATAATAATAATAATAAAAATAATAATAATAATAATAATAAAATAATAATAATAATAATAATAATAATAATAATAATAATAATAATAATAATAATATATAATAATAATAATAATAATAATAATAATAATAATAATAATAATAATAATAATCAATAATAATAACAAAACTCTACTGTACTACTACTACTACTACTTATTACTACTACACATACTACTACTTACTACTACTACTACTACTACTATACTACTAATAATAAAATAATAATAATAAATAGAAAATAATAATAAAATAATAATAATAATAATAATAATAATAATAATAATAATAATAATAATAATAATAATAATAATAATAATAATAATAATATCAAAACTCTACAGTCAATTTTAGTACTACTACTACTACTACTACTACTACTACTACTACTACTACTACTACTACTACTACTACTACTACTAATACTACTACTACTACTAACTATAATAATAATAGATGATAATGAATAATAATCATAATAATAATAAATAATAATTAATAATAATAAATTAATCAATAAATGAATAATATAATAATTAATAATATAATAATGAATAAATATAATAATAAGTAATAATAATATTAATATAATTAATAATAATATTAAGTAATAATAATAAAATAATAATAAAATGAATAATAAAATATAATAATAATAATTAATAATAAATAATTAATTAATATAAATAATAATAATAATAATAATAATAATAATATAATAATAACAATAATAATAACATAATAATAATAATAATAATAATAATAATAATAATAATAATAATAATAATAATAATAATAATAATAATAATAATAATAATAATAATAATAATAATAATAATAATAATAATAATAATAATAATGAAATTATAATAATAAATAATCAATAAAATAATTAAATAATGTTTGGGGAAAAAATTAAATTAATAAAAGGCGGAAACAGTTCGTAAAGAAAATGATTTTACGCTGAAATGATTTTAAAACGGAGATTCTTTGGAATAAAAGTTAAGAATTATTATAATTTTTATCCTTCTTTTGTGTTTGAAGAATCTGCAAATAAGAAAAGTTTCATTAACTCTCTCTCTCTCTCTCTCTCTCTCTCTCTCTCTCTCTCCTCATCTCTACTCTCTCTCTTCTCTACCTCTTTAGACTCTCTCTCGGTCTCTCCCTCTCTCAAGTCATTTTTACAATTCTAATAAATGTTGCCAAAATTATCTTTCATCTTCTGACTTTCGTTAACATCTTTAAAGAATATTTCATTTTCATTAAAGATAAAATTGGTTAAATCAATCCAATATAGAAAAATGTAAAGATATAATTAGGTTACAAATTTGATATCAAATATATTTTTGAAGTTTTATCTATTTTTTAATTATTAAATTTAAAATATTGTTTAAATTATATAATTTGAAACACAATTATAATAATAAAAGTTGACAATATTACTCTTGAGCATCAAAAGATTCTCCAATAGCCGAAATTGGTAGAGAACTCAGATCTTCCCAGAGACTCTCAAGATGCAAACGATCGTCAGCTTCTGTAAATACTCTTTTGTGGGATTCCATCTGGGGTCACTGGAATACTCACAGATTGAAATCCCATTCTCTAATAAGAATATAGAAGAACAGCATTTGGAATTAAATTGATTAATAAAGGAAATAAAAAATAAGGGTTACCTTATATAATTACATCGAGCTCGAAAAGAGTTATCTTAAATCTGTACTATTATTATTATTATTATTAAT
>JABUQX010043501.1:25000-31796 GCA_015478945.1 Trachelipus rathkii | reverse complement strand
ACATATGGCGGATATAACGGGTGTAAAGTAAGTTTTCATTTTATTCTATTAAGGTCCGTTTTATACGAGCGCTTAAAAGAACGTGGCGTTAGATTCTGACGCCAAGTTATCGTCAGGTGGGTAAGTTACAGTGAGTGCCTTTAGAGAGCTCGTATAGATGGAATAAGTTACTACTCAATGATTTATTTACCTAGCGTTATCGAGTCGTCAAAAACGCCGCTGTTTAAGGCTAGTATCGAAGGGGTCTTACTTGTTAGGCATAGGGCGGGTTGGGTGGACAGTTTTGTTAGCATCTTGCAAGCCTGAGATCAAGGTTGTAGAGTTTTTTTTTTATTATTATTATTATTTGGCCGATTGCTGTTCCAACTCCGGCTCAACCATTTTGAAATTGCTTGGCTTAGACTCCGGATCCATCATTTTAAAATTGTACAGCTCTGGGTTCGATCTGAACCCATTTATTTTATAATAATTAAATAATTAATTATTTTATAATGAAAAAATTTATTCGACTTCGGCATCTGCTTCGCCCAAAAATAAATCTACAACTCTGGCACCACCCAAAAATTTATTAACAGCTCCAACTTCATCTAAAACCTGGTTGCTCTATCTCCTGATTCCGACTCCGGCTTCGTAGTTCTGCTGCAGATTCAGGGATAGATTTCGCTAGGGATTTTCAAGGTTGGTCCAATATTTGTTCAATTATAGTCGAGAAAAATTGAGTACCGGTCACTACTGGGGACAGAAGCGGATCTTCTGTCTTCTCACGATAGACACGAAGACAAATTTATAGTTTGGCTAGCATCCAACTCCCCCTCGTTATGTTGCAAGTACGGTGTTGGTTGGCCGACGTAGCAGGTGCAGTGTGGTGCATGGCGCGCTCATTTTGATGTGGTGTGGTACACAATTCTAGTGTCAAGATGCGTTTTGGTGTAGTGTGCTCACTCTGCATGGGGTTGCATAATATGGAGAATCTTTCTTTGAAATTGGCTAACTGAAACCTCTCCTGACTTATTATTCTGTAAATTAACTCTTCAGTTTTACAGGTGTTTTAATTACTAATCTATTATTTAACGGATCATTTCAGTAGGTCTTCTAATTACTAATCTTTAAAATTAACGAGTTATTTCAATAGAAGTTCTAATTACTATTTAACTATCAGTTTTATAGGTCTTTTAATTATTTTGAATTAACAGGTCATTTCTATAGGCATTCTAAAAGCTCATTAGAAGTTTTTATTAATTTTTGAATTAATTAGTCTTCTATAGGCCTAATTATTAATTAATAAGTCAACGAATTATTTTTATAGGCGTTCCAATTCCTGATTTTTTTTGTAGTACTCGCAATCCCTCAGGGACGAGGTTTTAATAAAGGTAGGATTATTTTTCACAGTTCTTATTCGATCTGAATAGGCAATCTTAAGCAAATAGCTTTTGGAGTCTTGTATCTCTTTACACCAGGAATCAGAACAATGGCTCTCACATAAAATGCGATTGGGATTTAAAGTTAGATTTCACACCATCGGTCTTAGCTAAATTATATTGAATGTCAGGCACATGCAAATCTACTGTACCAAGCTTTTCCTTCTTTACCCTTACATCATTAGTCTTATTAAAGTTTTATCAAATGTCGGGCACTGTTGTACCAAGCTTCCCTCCTCTACCCTTCCTTAGCGTTCATTAATCATTAGTCTTATTGAAGTTTTATCAAATGTCGGGCACTGTTGTAACAAGCTTCCCCTTTTTACCCTTCCTTAGCCATTAGTCTTGGTAAAGTTTTATCAAATGTCGGGCACTGTTGTACCATGTTTCCTTCTCAACCCTTCCTTAGCGTTCCTTAGCCATTAGTCTTGGTAAAGTTTTATCAAATGTTGGGCACTGTTGTACCATGCTTCCCTTCTCTACCCTTCCTTAGCGTTCCTTAGCCATTAGTCTTAGTAAAGTTTTATCAAATGTCGGGCACTGTTGTACCAAGCTTCCCTTCTCTATCCTTAGCGTTCCTTAGCCATTAGTCTTATTAAAGTTTTATCAAATGTCGGGCACTGTTGTACCAAGCTTCCCTTCTCTACCCTTCCCTATCGTTAGCATTAGTCTTAGTAAAGTTTTATCAAGTGTCAAGCACTTACAAATCTTTTGTATCAGATTTCCTTTACCATTTCCCTAGCTTTACACCATCAGTCTTAGTAAAGTTTTATCATATGTTTGGAACATTTAGACCTGTTGTAAGAGACTTTCCCTTTTTTTATCATTCATTAGCGTTTCATCAGGCTTAGTAAAGTTATATCAAATATCAGGCACGTATAAATCTGTTATTAGACCTTCCTTTCTTTTACTATGCCTTAGCTTTACATCACCAGTCTTTGTAAAGTTGTATTAAATGTTCAGGTACAAAGAATCTTTTGTAACAAGATTTCTTCTTCTTTATATTTCCTTATCCTTTGAACTTTAGATTATATGATTGATTGTAGGTTTGGCCGATGCACCAAGTGCGGTGCTTGGTGCGCTCTTTCTTGTGCGGTGCGGTGCACATTTCCATTTTCCCGGTGCGGTGCGAGTTTATAAACATAGAGGTGCAAGGGTGGTGCGTATTGAAACACGGAGGTATGGTGCGGTGCGGTGCGAGTTTATAAACATAGAGGTGCAAGCGCGGTGCGTATTGAAACACAGAGTTGTGGTGCGGTGCGCATAATTCCGGTGATTTGTCAACCCTAATTAATTGTCTTTTTACTTAAATTCAATCACGTTCCATTGCGTATGAAAACATTTTCCTTTATTTTAAATTTTATCTTGCAGTTTTATAAATTGACATATGACATATCCTCTGACATGATATTTAACTGTACCGTTTATCGTAAGTTGTATAAATTATTATCCTGACTAAATTGCAGAGTGGAAATATTTTTTGGTTTCCTCTTTTGGTCAAAGGTCAGTCCAGCCAAATTCCTATTTAAAGGCCGACATGCCCCGATTGCAAATATAAAAATTATTACTTTTAGTATCTTCATTCATGTCAGAGTGAAGATATTGCCAAAAAAATATATTTTAAATAAAAGAGCCCGGTAGCTCAGTGGAAGAGCACTCACCAAACAAAACGAGGATCCCAAGTTTGCAACTGGTCGTGTGGGAAAATATGAGCTATTCTCTCCTTGTGCTTGGCTTCGTCTAGCCCGGACGTTAATAGAGCACATCCCCCCCCCCCTTCTTGATTAGGGCTTTGCCCGTTAGTGGTGGTGGTATCTAAAAAAAAAAGTTCTTTCTTATCTTCATATCGCAGTAAAGATATTTCAAATAGAAAAATTAATAACTTAACCTTCGTTTCAGAGTTGCGGTAACAGGGGTCTTAGCTGATAGATTTCCTGCCGATCTTCACCTTGTCCGAAATTACGAAGGAGGCGAAGAACTTCTTCACACTCGGAATGGGGTGTCAGAAACACCTGTGTTTGAGGCTACAAAGTCACCTAATGAGCAACCCGTCTGGGAAGCTGCCAGATGTTCTGGAGCAGCTCCTTCGTATTTTAGGTAGAAAATAAGTTTTATTATTATTATTATTATTATTATTATTATTATTATTATTATTATTATTATTATTATTATTATTAAAAAAAAAACTTCCATTTAACGTGCTTTATCCTATTTTCAGAGGGTAACACGGGGGGACTACAGGAAATCGAACTTTAAGGCCGGCTATCCCAATCAGCACCACCAACGTGTTCGCAGCCGAGTTTTAATTCTTGGCCCCAGGAAGACAAAACTCCGACTCGCTACGCGGAGGATTGAAACCAGGCCGTCCTCTCGCATGAGAGTCGGCAAGTCAACCTCCTACGTCACGAGTCGCGTTATTTTATTATTATTATTATTTTGTATATTAATTATAGTTATTATTATTATTATTATTATTATTTATATATATTATTGTGATGATATAGATTGAACGTCTACTACAAACTCCATCCCTCCTACCGGATATTATATATATTATATTATATATATATATATATATATATATAATATATATATATATATATTATATATATATATATATATATATATATATATATATATTATATTATATTATATAGACTATATTATTAATATATATATAGTGTTTTAACATGTACTGTTGAAAGTAGTTGGTTTAATCCAATTTTTTATTAATTCCGTTTTCTGTTTTCATTATCCTTGGTGTCATAATTTATTCCATTGCCCAGCTCTAGATTTTTTACCTATTTTACGTAAATAAAAGCTTTGTTAATTATTGTATCTAGGGATATGGGGAGCAGTTATAAGAAAATTCTTTCTAATTCCGACTATTAAAAATTTATTATTCAAAAGTTATTCAATTCTGATTCCAGGACCGATTCTGACTAGCTATTAACTGGCAATTTTTAACCTTGACTTCAATTCTGATTCTGATTTCGAGAAGACATCTCAACCAGATTCGGATCACGATTCACCAAAATTACTGATTCTGTGTTCCGAATCGGATTCCTCAGTTTGATTTAAACTATCCATTACATACATTATTTAAGATCAAATTTACAAAAAAAAAAATTTAAATTCGCAAATGTTGATAAAAGGTTGAAGTTGGAAAAGACCTGTAAAATACATAAAACGTTAGTTTCTTTAGAGAATTAAATCTACATTGTTTCTTTAGATCTTTGAATCCACAGTTTTTTTAGACCTTTAAATCCACATTGTTTTTTTTAGACCCTCAAATCCACAGTGTTTCTTTTGATCGTTAAATACACAGTTTCTTTAGACCTTTAAATCCACATTGTTTGTTGAGACCCTTATGTCCACATTGTTTCTTTAGATCTTTGAATCCACAGTATTTTTTTAACACCTTTAAATCCACATTGTTTCTTCAAACCCTTAAGTCCACATTGTTTCTTTAAATCTTTGAATACACAGTTTCTTTAGGCCTTTAAATCCACATTGTTTCTTTAGAGCCTTAAATCCACATTGTTTCTTTAGAGCCTTAAATCCACATTGTTTCTTTAGAGCCTTAAATCCACATTGTTTCTTTAGAGCCTTAAATCCACATTGTTTCTTTAGAGCCTTAAATCCACATTGTTTCTCTAGAGCCTTAAATCCACATTGTTTCTTTAGAGCCTTAAATCCACATTGTTTCTCTAGAGCCTTAAATCCACATTGTTTCTTTAGATCTTTAAATCCACATTGTTTCTTTAGAGCCTTAAATCCACATTGTTTCTTTAGATCTTTAAATCCACATTGTTTCTTTAGATCTTTAAATCCACAGTGTTTCTTTAGACACTTAAGTCCACATTGTTTCTTTAGACCTTTAAATCTACAGTATTTCTTTAGACACTTGAGTCCACATTGTTTCTTTAGAGCCTTAAATCCACATTGTTTCTCTAGAGCCTTAAATCCACATTGTTTCTCTAGAGCCTTAAATCCACATTGTTTCTCTAGAGCCTTAAATCCACATTGTTTCTTTAGATCTTTAAATCCACAGTGTTTCTTTAGACACTTAAGTCCACATTGTTTCTTTAGACCTTTAAATCTACAGTATTTCTTTAGACACTTGAGTCCACATTGTTTCTTTAGAGCCTTAAATCCACATTGTTTCTTCAAACCCTTAAGTCCACATTGTTTCTTTAAATCTTTGAATACACAGTTTCTTTAGGCCTTTAAATCCACATTGTTTCTTTAGAGCCTTAAATCCACATTGTTTCTTTAGATCTTTAAATCCACATTGTTTCTTTAGAGCCTTAAATCCACATTGTTTCTTTAGAGCCTTAAATCCACATTGTTTCTTTAGAGCCTTAAATCCACATTGTTTCTCTAGAGCCTTAAATCCACATTGTTTCTCTAGAGCCTTAAATCCACATTGTTTCTTTAGAGCCTTAAATCCACATTGTTTCTTTAGATCTTTAAATCCACATTGTTTCTTTAGATCTTTAAATCCACAGTGTTTCTTTAGACACTTAAGTCCACATTGTTTCTTTAGACCTTTAAATCTACAGTATTTCTTTAGACACTTGAGTCCACATTGTTTCTTTAGAGCCTTAAATCCACATTGTTTCTTTAGATCTTTAAATCCACATTGTTTCTTTAGACCCTTAAGTCTACATTGTTTCTTTAGACCCCTAAGTCCACATTGTTTCTTTAGAGCTTTAAATCCACATGATTTCTTTAGATCTTTAAATCCACTCTGTTTCTTTAGACTTTTAATCCACATTGCTTCTTTAGACCCTTAAGTCCACATTGTTTCTTTAGAGTTTAGACCCTCAAATCCACAGTGTCTCTTTTGGTCGTTTGATACACATTGTTTTTTAGACCCTTAAATCCACAGTTTCTTTAGACCCATAAATTCACAATGTTGCTTTAGACTCCTAAATCCACAGTATTTCTTTAGACTCAAATCCATAATGATTCTTTAGACCCATAAATCCGGTGTTTCTTTAAACAATTAAATCCACAGTCCACTGTTTCTTTATACTACCTGCTATTATTGTGTTTGAACAAATTAAAGTTGAACCCTTCCGAATCTTCATTTTGTTTGATCAAATTGAAACTGAACCCTTTTGAGGGTTCCTATAGTTAGTATGTGATTGTTCTGTTCCAGGTGGGCCATAACCATACCCCCTTACAAAACCCCACCATTCACTCCTATTATGTACCTTTCTTCCCTCCTCTGCCAAACTCACATTCCTCTCCTCCAGAAATTCCTTTACTCACTCAATCCACTTTTTCTTCGGTCTTCCAGCCGGTCGATTCCCAGCACACTCACTACTATACATCCGCTTAACCAACCGACTATCATCCATCCTTTCCAC
>JABUQX010043501.1:12500-20000 GCA_015478945.1 Trachelipus rathkii | reverse complement strand
TAAATAGGAAGTATTGGTATTGGTATTTGCTGAAATTCCAGTATTGGTATTGGTATTGGCAGTAGCATCAATGAGAGTATTGGTATTGGCCAACGATTCAGTTCTGGCACATCACTAATAATAATTATGTACCTAAATTTTCTTTTGTGTTCAAGACTTCAAGTGACTATTAATAAAATTGATATAGTTAATATAATTTTTAAAAACCTAATATTTTTTCCATAATACTGTAATTACAGTGTAAATATATGTAATAATTATGTTCTTTTATCTCAGTTCTTAATAATTATATCAATCTACGTTATAATTTTTCATAAAACCCGCCTTTCATTTTGCCCGGGTTTTTTGTATAAAAAGCCCAGCCCGGGTGGGTAGGTGGGCAGCTCCCCGGGCAGTTGCCCAGTGCAACCCTGGTTAGGATACTTTCCTTATTGGTTGTAGTAGTAGTAGTAGTAGTAGCAGGATGTGTTAGTTTTATTGTTGGAAGAAATCGTTGTGGAGGTTCAAATAATTATTTAAAGGAAGGGAGCATCTTCGGGGTTTAGGAATACCATGTGCATTGTCTAATATGTTCATCATCCTGATGAATGTGAAAAGTTTGTCGGCGTTATTTTTAACTTTTTCAAAACATTTACCATGCTCATATGGTGTAATTTCACTTTACCATATGAAACCATAAAAAAAAATCCTAAGTATATGTTTATGATAATAATAAGTACAATATTCCTTCAGAGATTTTGAAAAAGTTATGTCGAAAATTTAGTTTTTCTGGTTTCAGTTTTCATCATCATCCATCATCTTTCGCCAAGACTTGGGTAAGGTGCGTACCATGCACCGGAAACAGAAAAGTAGTAGAAGAACATGACACAAGTCGAAAAGAAAGACCAGCCTTACCGCCCCTTTTATACCTACTAGTGAGAACTCGTCGCAGTCAGAAAATCCACCCTTGAGCTTCACGGGACCGCGATGGACCCTCACTATGGCATCTCGTCAGTGTGAGGTTCATTCCTTGGCCCAGGTGGGCCACGACCTCACAAAACCCCCGCCGTTCACTCCTATTATGCACCTTCTTGCCTCTCCCAAACTCACAATTATCTCCTCCAGGCATTCCTTTACTGACTCAATCCACTTTCGGTTTTAAAAGGAGTTATTTAAAGTCGCAGGACATTGTGGAGCTAAGCGTAGTATAAAACGATTTTTAACGACAATCGATCTTTCGATAGACTTGCAATGCAACTCTGCCACATAAAAAAAATTACCATTAATTTTTTCTTTCTTACTATTCGGTTTAAGACCCAATAAGTTCATGTTATGATAAGTTTTGTTAAGTATACACAGTAAATCTGTGTCTACTTAGCAAATCTTATCATAACCTTAACTAGTTTTCGGACCTAACCCAAAAGCGTTAGATATGGCAATGCTTTTTACGTCATCATTCATTGGTAGGAAAAATATTTTTAAAAAAACGACCAAGGGAAAAAAATTCTAATTTTTCGTCATACTACGCTTCGCTCCACAATTACCAAGTCGCATGTAGGAAGTAGTAGTATAGAAGTGGTTGTTATAGATAGATTAAAAATATTAATTGAGTAATTTTACTAATATAATAAGAAACAAAATGTGCTTTTTAATTTTGCATAAAGTTGAAACAGTGTCGTAATCGCTTTTGCCATTAACGCCACAGATTTATTTTTAAAAGTAGTTTTTATTTAGACTTCAATATTTCCGCTACCGTTTGCGTAATCGGTGAAGCGACAGAGTCTCAAGTCAATGGGCTCGGGTTCGAGCCCTCGTCAGAATCCTAGGTATAAGCTATCTAGAGCTGTTACCCTCCTAGATTTTTTTTTTTTTTTTTTGACAACAAAACGGTATTCTAAGATTCATGTTTGATTGGGATCAGGGTTGTAAAACCAGAGTCCGAGTCGGATTCTGAATAGTTTCCAATAATAATCGGACACGAAACCCGAACTCCAAAATAGTTCGATTAGGACCGGCAACCGGAGTCGGATAATAATCTATAAATGATTCCACAGCCCTGGTTGGGTCAGAGGTTCAAATTCAGACTTCCTCATAAGGGTTGGTCAGGGTTTGGTCTCCTTACAAAGGTGTAGGACAATCTTCTAATTTAACTTAGGAGGTAAACCTCTTTCGGTTTTATTATTATTATTATTATTATTATTATTATTATTATTATTATTATTATTATTATTATTATTATTATTATTATTATTCTCTTAGGGGCATGCTAGGTGTGAGAGGAATTGATAAAATGAGGAATGAACGTATTAGAGAGTTGTGTGTGTGAAGGAAAAGGGTAAATGAGGAGAATTAAAATGGAAAAGTATGTTGTAGATGTTGTTCATGTGGAAAGGATGAATGATAGTCGGTGGGTTAAGCGGATGTATAGGGCGAAGTGTGTTGGAAACCGACCGGCTGGGAGACCGAAGAGAAAGTGGATTGAGTCGGGGAACGAATGTCTGAGTCAGTAAAGGAATGAAGTTTGGCAGAGGCGAGAATAAGATTGGTGCATAATAGGAGTGAAATGGCGGGGTTTGTATGGGGGAAATGGTTGTGGCCCACCTGGGTCCGGGGGATGAACCCTACATGACGTTTACCATAGTGAGGCGTCCGCGCCCGGGTCCCATGAAGCCTCTAGGGTTGGAATTTTGCTGTCTGTGTACGAGTCTCACTAAATTAATGTACAAGGGGGCGTAAGGCTGAGCTTTCCTTTGACTTTTGTCATATTCTTCTACTGCTTTTCTTTTCCGATGCATGACACGCACCTTACCCCCAGTCTTGGGGCAATGAGGAAGATAAAAAAAGAAAGAATTATTATTATTATTATTATTATTATTATTATTATTATTATTATTATTATTATTATTATTATTATTATTATTATATTTTTTTATTATTTTATTATTTTTAGGCAACTATGGCAGATAATCGTACAGTGGACAGGGCGAGAGCCTGGTGCTCAATGTGTGGCATATCTTATGTGAGACTTTCGCCCCAGCTTACCATCGATGTTCAGTTAGACGAAACGAGAGATGACATCCTTGTTAATATGTTGTGGGAGACACTAGTTTTCGCCCAATCGAGAATTGAAAAAATTAGAAATGTTGTCGCAATATTAAAAGCCAATTCCAAAAGATTAGTTTCGGAAAATGGTGATATAATAATGATTGATGTAGACTAGTTTCTGAAAATTGTGATATACTTTAATAGAGTGATTTGTTAAAAGTGTGATGTATCTGTGGTTAGAAGTCGTTGGATCTTCAATAGACTATTTGACTTTACAATTTTAAATGTTTCAATAGACATGTTTTTTAAAAATTTGGAGTGTGTTTGTAGTTTAATACTTATTCAAAATTATGGTTTTAACAGTTTGATGCCTAATAGAAGGAACAATCTTGGTTGGATCATAAGCCAAGTTCGGATAATGTTAATATTATCAATTAACAAAATCCTGATGGTCAATATTCCGGTCAACTTTTTAAGCCGTGTGCACTCCTGTTCAGTTGTAGATCCACCATGTGGCCACGGCCCGTCTCACCTGTATGACAATTAAAAAAGGGAGCAAGCTTAATTAGTTTTGATTCTTATCAGGCCCGTTATATATATATATATTCGTATTGTTGTGAAGTTCGGTCTTTTGCAGACTTACTCCATTTGTTACACGCAATATGGAAACTAGGAACAGGTCAAGTTTTGACATGAACTTAGGTATCGTATTTTAATTAGTCTTACCCATTTTTACACTTTTCTAGTCATCGAGGAGCATTATGAAAATAGTTTCGTAGGTGAAGGAGTTATAGTAGGTAATCTATCGAGTATGTGTGTTCCCTGATTTGGTGGCGGAAATTAGAAAAATTAAATTGTGACATAATTTTCGCAAAAAATTTGAATTGGACTTTATCGTGAACAGGGTTGTGGAGTCCGTTCAAAAATTTTCCGACTCCGACTCCACCCTCTTCAAAATTACCGACTCCAACTCCGACTCCGACCTCTTGAAAATTACCGACTCCGACTCCACCCTTTTGAAATTACCGACTCCGACTTCCACCCTTTTATAAATTACCGACTTCGACTCCACCCTCTTCAAAATTTCCGACTCCACCCTTTTCAAAATTGCCGACTCCGACTCCACTCTCTTCAAAACTACCGACTCCTCCGACTCCGACTCCACAACCCTGATCGGGAATTAGTAGCTAGCAACGAAAATATGAACTAAATTTTTCCCGTCAAGCCTTATCTTTGGTTAGTTGAAGTTCCAAGTGATATCGGCAAAGTGCTTTTGATAAAATTTCATTTGATTTGAGATATATCTGCTTTCTTCAAATGCACGTAACATACAAAAACTAGAAGTCATACATAAACCGCTCAAAATGGACGTTTTAAAGCTTGTCAGATGTTGCATTTTGCATTTTGGTCCAAATTAGATGAAAATTACGAAAATTGTTAAAATGTCAATTTTTTCTGATTTCAGCCCAACCAAAAAAAAAAACAGTCAAAATTGAAACCTCCCCTTAAATATGCTTAATCTTAAGTCGAAGACTGAAGTATCATATAAGATACACATTATTTATATTTGTTTTCTTTGTTTTTTTTTGTTTTTTGTTTTTTTATGTGCACATAAATTGTTATTTAGTGCTGAAGGATATACAGCTTCTAATTGAATGTTATTAGTCATAAGATTTTCTTTAATTAGGGAAATCCTAGAATGTTTTTAATTTATTATTTAAAGAGAATTGTGAAGTTGAATCGTCCGATTATAGTGTTATTTTCTTAATTTTTTTGTTTTCGTATATTGATCATTTTATTTATTTTGTAGGGGGAAAGAATGTTATTTGTTATTATTATTATTATTACTCATCTACTATTTATAAATGTTATAATATTAAATAAATTTTAATAGATCATAAATTAAATTTTGCTGTACAAATTATTATATCATGATGTAATTTTTTTAGTATTATTTTTATTATTTGTTCTTGTTGGCACAAGTAATGTTTGTTTGTGATTGACGCGTACACTAGTTTAATTTTTTTTAAAGGTTTGTTTTTTTTTTACATTGTTATAAAACTTTTTTTTTTTAACTTGTTTGCTAACTAACTTTAAGCTCTTTTCATTATTTAAAGCAAGCAATTTTTCAAAAGTTATGGGAGAAGTCGGTCAAACCGGATGTGCGATTCGACTTATTAATAGAGGATAATGTTTGAATATATATTTCGTATATTTCCAGGATGTCGCACACCCGTATAGCACATACTGAAGACCCATACCTAGACAGTCATATCTAGCTTTAACTATCGTTACATTATCAATCCTAACCTCATACTTTAGCCAAACTCAGGTTGCCAAAGAAGTGCGAGTTTGTGTTGCTCGAACATAAATTGTTCTGGTGTGTAGTACCTTTAAACGCGGCACCAATTCTGATTGTTGTTCTGTCCAAGGTTTGTCGGATGAATTCCGACTATAGTTCATAATGACTACAACTATTTTTAATTTCCGAATTGGTGTCATTCAAATTTGCAATATATGTTACAAGGAATTATTTATAAAACTTTTTATTAAGTCTAAGGTAGCTTAAAGAGCCGTGGTAGCTTTGGTTGGAGCCCCCCATCACTTATTAATGCTCCAAGAATGTTCATGCATGCCTCTGATCCGGGATGCATGTTTGCGCACCCGATCCCCAGACTATAAGGGATCCACGGGGAGACAAATAGTAATAATAACAAAGATTGAAGCGTTTAGCGACTCTTCTGTAATTTGGGATATCAGTTTCATGTGCCATTGTCATATAACTTGTACTAAAAAATTTTTTTACATAAAATAATAGCTGTAATTATTATTACTTTGTGACATGTATATGCATATTTAATTATTTTTATTAGTAAAATAACTTTTTAAAAAATAATTTTTATTTATCCTATCCTAAAGTAAAACAATAAAATGGATCTTGTGTATGTTAAAATATCTAAAATGGATAAAAATGTAAAAAAGCTCCGATTGTTCTTCGATGCGGATGTTTCCATTCCTATATATAAAGGCTATAAGTTTTTATCATCATCTACCCTTTTCCCCAAAAATTGGGGGTAAGGTGCGTGCTATGCGTCGGAAACAGAAAAGTTGTAGAAGAATATGACAAGTCGAAAGGAAAGCCCAGCCTTACCGCCCCCTTTATACCTATTGATAAAAACTCGTCGCAGTCAGAAAATCCACCCTAGAGCTTCACGGGACCGCGACGGATCCTCACTATGACATATCGTCAGTGTAGGGTTCATCCCTTGGCCCAGGTGGTCCACAACCATACACCCTCACAAAGCCTCGTCATTCACTCCTATTTTGCACCTTTCTTCTCGCATCTGCCAAATTCACATTTCTCTCCTCCAGACATTACTTTACCGACTCAATGCACATTTTCTTCGGTCTCCCAGGCGGTCGATTCCCAGCACACTCACCACTATACATCCGTTTAACCAACCGACTATCATCCATGCTTTCCACATGACCAAACCATCTCAACGTACTTTCATTTATTCTCTCATTTACCCCTTTCTTCACACCAGACAACTCTCTAATACGTTAATTTCTCATTTTATCAATTCTTCTCACACCTAAGACTCCTCTAAGATTGTCCATCTGAACA
Source organism: Trachelipus rathkii (assembly GCA_015478945.1). Classification (NCBI taxonomy): domain Eukaryota; kingdom Metazoa; phylum Arthropoda; class Malacostraca; order Isopoda; family Trachelipodidae; genus Trachelipus; species Trachelipus rathkii. The sequence goes on along the minus strand of JABUQX010043501.1, from coordinate 13,348 downwards.
CATTGTACTTTAGATCTATACCTCTTATTCTAGACCATAGTCTCACTGCTAAACATTAACACGGGTAACAACATACCCTCGTGTAAGACCCTAGCGCACTCAAGACTTAGTCCCTTTACATCCACCAAGGATTTAATTGCACCAGCCACCTTCCTGCCATTCACAACTTTCCTACTACACTCTGCCTCATCAGTTCCCTTTTCATCCAACATATATTCTAAATATTTAAACTCGGACACTTTTTCCAGCTACTCACTATCTAGCATAACTGCACACCTATTACTGTCCACACTCACAACCATAACCTTCCTTTCAAACCTACGTTTACTTTCAAACCCCTTCTTTTACACACCCTACAAAATCTCTCTATCAATCCTCTTAAACTCTCTTCAGATTCGCCACATAAAACCAAATTATCCCCATATAATAGGTAGGGAACCCTCCATTCTCCATTATTCTAACACCATCCTCTGCCACCCCCACCTCTAATTCTTTCATAACCTCATCCACATACAAATTGAATAACCAAGGAGACATAACAAATCCCTTCCTCACTCCGTTATTAATATTTAACTAATCACTTTCGACTCTATTTATTCCTACACACCCTTCACTACCAACACCATATATCACTAACACCTGCCATAGAGCTTCCCTATTAATCCTATCATACTTGCTGCAAATCCATAAAACCTAAATACAGTTTATTATTCTCTTCTCTCATTTTCCCAATTATTTGTTTCAATGTAAAGATTTGATCCACACATCCTCTACCACTTCTAAACGCACCTTGTTCTTCAGCAATCAGTCCTTCAGTCACTCGACGCACCCTTTCGACCAAAATACCA
>JABUQX010043501.1:2500-7500 GCA_015478945.1 Trachelipus rathkii | reverse complement strand
CGTAGCACAAAGGGTTCTGTGTCGGCGCATGAGTTTTGTGTTGATATTGTTAACTCCAGGCTTGTTCGCTGCGGTGCTTACCAGCTTCTTTCCCTGCCACATCTGTTCAGGGAGATTTCCACTCTTCCATCTTCTGTGTTTCCTGCTGGATTTATCACTCTAAAGCCTGCGTCTGTGCTCCTCTGCGTAGTTTGAGTGGATGAAATTTTGGTGTGCAACACCCCCTCCCCTGGATAGGGCTCTGCCCGTGAGTGGGTGGTGACAACTATATATATATATATATATATATATATATATATATATATATATATATATATATATATATATATATATATAATATATATATCATATATATATATATATATATATATATATATATATATATATATATATATATATATATATATATATATATATATAATTTTTAAATATATACTTCAAAGAGTAAACATCCGCATCCGCATCCTTATCTACTTTAAGATCCGCATCCATCCGCATCCGCATCCTCATCCTTTTTAAGATCCGCATCTGCATTCGCAAATAGTCAAATTTTAACATCCGGTCCATCACTAATATATATAAATATATATATATATATATATATATATATATATATATATATATATATATATATATATATATATATAATTATATATAAATATAAAAAAAAATTATATATATATATATATATATATATATATACATATTTCTCTATATGTATATATATATTTATATATATATATATATATATATATATATATATATATATATATATATATATATATATACTGCTATATATATATATATATATATATATATATATATAAATATATATATATATATATATATATATATATATATAACTTAATATAATATATATATAATGAATATACTTATATTCGTAAATGGAAATTTATTTAGAATACATGTATAAGAAATAATATCAATACGTAGGGAAAATGATAAAAAAATATATTGGCAGGATAAAATCCTAAAAGTACTTACCAGAGTACTTTTACTAGATTTTCAAATACAAAGGTGCAAGCACAAGTATAAGTTCACTGGGTTTGAGATACTGCAGTACAAGAATTTACATGTACAAGTACTCCAAAAAATATACTTATGTGCAAGAACATGTTCTTGTACTTGAACCCAAGCCTTATATATATATATATATATATATATATATATATATATATATATATATATATATACTGCTAACTAATATATATATATATATATATAATAACATATATATATATACTTAACATAACTTATATATATATATATATATATATATATGCCTATACTATATCTATATATATATATATATATATATATATATATTATAGTGATACAGGTAACATCCGCATCCGCACATTAGTAAAGATCCGCATCCGCGCTTTGCCCTGCGGATGTTGCGCGGATATGTTTATAGTCGAATTTAATAAAGAATTTTATAATAAAAATAAACCTAAGATGAATCTGAAAAAGAAAAGAAATGAAAATGTAAATGAGTTGAGAAGGCAATTCAAAAACGGCTTGATAATCCATATCTTAATGTTATCAAAAACATCCAATTCGCTGGAATAGTACACTTCATATGATGGAAAAAAGAAGTTTTGCTCAAAGAACTTCTTGCTTCCTACTCCAGTTCGTATTCCAAAGTTAACAATCTTATTAATTTGGAAAATGATATCATATCACACTGCATTAAACTATTTGAAACCATTTGAAGAAAATACCAAAAAATCAGCGCCTCTACAGCTTTTGTCTCTTATGTATACCATTAATCTCAGCGCTAAAGAAGCATTTTGAACCATCTTCAAATGAAATGATGACGATTTAAAAAAGAATGAAAGATGTAATTAAGCTAGAGGTATAAAAACGCTTTGGTTCTGTGGATATTAATGACCTTCATACTATTGCAACTTGATTCCCGTTATAAAGCAAGTTTTTGTAACGATATTAGAACAAGTTAAATCGTTACTTTATTGTTGCAGTTGAAAACTTCAATCCAAACAGTCTTTTAATTAGCCACCCATTAAAAGGAAAAAAAAATCTACAGAACTAACACCTTCTCAGTAAATCAATAACAGATTCAATGGAAGAATTTCTACAGTCCGTAGTGATGATGAAACACACGCATTACCAAAGATGTAGTGTGCAAATGATTGGAAACTATCCCAAGAAAAACGATTAGATTCAAATGATGATCCAGTCTGGTGGAAAGTTAATCAAAATGTTTACCCACGCTTGAGTAACTTGCAAGGAAAACTTCAATCCGAACAGTCTATTAATTAGCCATCCATTAAAAGGAAAAAATGAAATATACAGAACCAACATCTTCTACAAGTAAATCAATAACAGATTCACTGGAAGAATTTCTACAGTCCAGTAGTGATGAAGAAACACACGCATTATCAAAAGATGCAGTGCAAATGATTGAAAACTATCACCAAGAAAAACGACTAGATACAAATCAAATGACGATCCTATCAGTTGGTGGAGTGTTAATTAAGCAAAATGCAAAATGTTTACCCACGCTTAAGTAAACTTGCAAGGAAATACCTGGCCTGTCCTCCAACTAGTGTTCCAAGTGAGAGAGTATTTAGCAATGCTGAGCTAATATATGATGAAAAGAGAAACAGACTCTCAGCAAAAAAAAAAAAATGATGTCTCTCAAGCACAACTTCTTCCTATATTTGAATTTCAATACTAGTGCAAAAGTATATAATCCATGTAAATCTCTTTCATTAATCGGAGGTTAGGGAAAGAGGTTGATGGGGTCCATTTGAGTTGGGTCCCCGTCCCGCACCCTGGTAACAATTATATTAATAGATTGTGGCTAAAACTCTCTCTCTCTCTCTCTCTCTCTCTCTCTCTCTCTCTCTCTCTCTCTCTCTCTCTCTCTCTCTCTCTCTCTCTCTCTCTCTCTCTCTCTCTCTCTCTCTCTCTCTCTCTCTCTCTCTCTCTCTCTCTCTCTCTCTTTCTCTCTCTTCATGAAATTTACCTCTCTTGCCAGGAGGATTTCTAGAGAGAGATTTCTAGAGAGAGTATCTTGAGTGAGATTTATTTCTTCTGATTCTTCTTATTGTTAATTTTAATCTGACAGAAGAGTATCTCAACAGGACGGGTTTATATATTATTTCATTTCGACTTATGCTAAATTTTGCTCGCGCATATCTTAGCATAAGTACGAAAATAAATTAAAATTTTTACAAAGTTATAATGGAGTACTACATTACTTCCCGCTAAACACGGAGTGAGAAAGTATGTTATAATAATTATACAAGATATAAAAATTAGTAACCTTCATTCAAATGTATACATATTTGGGGCATTTGACAATGTGCACAAACATATAAAAACATTTCAATAGGGTAAAAATAATAACTAAAATACGATAGAGTTAAAGTACTTTCAAAATGCAAAGCGTAATGTCTAATTGTATTCCGAGAGACATACTTAAGTGAACATCTCTTGAAGGCAAAAATAGTACATGAAGATGTAAATAATATTCAAATACGAGCATAACTGGTTACATCCGAAGATCTAAACATATATACAAATATTTGAATACATAAAGAAATACAATAATGTTATATATGCAGAAAATAAAAGGTGCATTTAAACACAGGCACATATTTACAGTTTGTATCCGTTGAATATAAACAAACATACATACAATTTAAATGCATAAAAATACAAAAATGTTTATACATAATTATTGATATAAAACAATTGAGTTATTCACAAGTTAAATAGGACACATCGATCGAACCGTTGAATCAAGGAAAGGTCCAGTATAAGGCGTTCCTAATGTATCCATGTTTGGTCAATGCGCACGTAAATAGTTTCAAAGCTGTAGTTACGAGAAACATTGATGCTTGACATATGTAGAGACGAAGTTGCTTGAATTTTAGGCCCTTTATTTGAAAAATTTCTTCATACATAAAGGGGGCGGTCACAGAACCATTTAGAATTCGAGGAATCAAAGTTCGTAGTGGAATCAAAAATGAGTTTCTGCCCATAATCAAAACTTAAATGATGAAAGAAATCCATACCGAAAAAGGAAGTTTGCTATGTAGAGGCAGAAGTTGCTTGAAATTTAAGTCCTTTATTAGAAAAATTTCTTCATACATAAAGGGAGCGTCAAAGAACCATTTAGAATTCGAAAAGAAATCAGAGTTCGTGGTGGAATCCAAAAATGAGTTTCTGCCCCATAATCCAAACTTGGAAAATGATGAAGAAATCATTTACCGTAAGAGGAAGTTTGCTATGTCTGACGATGAGTCCTCGAACTGTGATAGTTGTGAAAAGATGAAGACCATAATCAAAAATTAGAAATGAAAATTGAAGTTCATATTGATAATGTTCGTTTTGCTTGTGTATCTTCTCTGAGAATTAATTTCTGATTTGGAATTTTAGAGGATTATTGTGGTTTTCTTTCTTCATTTTTGTTTGTTTTCTTTGGTTTTCCAGAAGACGCTGATTGAAGTTCTTGGGTGTTCTTCTCAGGGTTCACCAATTATATAGGTGAGACTTGCTAAGTTGTTGGCTTCTTTTGTGAGAACCCTATATAAGAGGATGATGATTTAAAGATCCATATTTTGAATGAGGTTTTTATTCAACATAATTAAAGATGTAACATAAGTTCTTTCTGTTGAGATACTCACTTCGTAGGCAGAATTAGTAGTCAGGACTTTCCAGCGCCGTTTACCACACTTGCCTGACTCTTCTTTTTGCAAAAATTTGTGATCGAAATTCGGAGTCACAGCCCCTTTCCTTTAAATTTACCTCTCTTGCCGAAAGCTGCGTTTTTAAGTTTTAGGATTTCTGAGAGAGTATCTTGAGTGAGATTTATTTCTTCTGATTCTTCTTATTGTTAATTTTAATCTGACTGAAAAGAGAGTATCTCAACAGGACGGGTTTATATATTATTTCATTTCGACTTATGCTAAAATTTTGCTCGCGCAAATCTTAGCATAAGTACGAAC
>JABUQX010043500.1:2500-29573 GCA_015478945.1 Trachelipus rathkii | reverse complement strand
TAAACTTAACCTAAACCCTAACCTAAGCTTTACTAAACCTTAACCTAAACACTAGGCCTAAACTAATTCGGCCCTGAACAGGTTAAAAAAATTTAATTCGCCGTGACATCCTATTCTAGATACAAAATTAATTTTTGTGAACAATTTGTTTTTTTGGTCCGAGTCCCGTTCCCGTGTGCGGCGTTATTGTACTTTCTGTTTTCCTATTTAATTATACCAGTATATTCTTATATTTATATAAAATATATTATATTAGTATATAGTAAATTATATTATTTTATATTATATATATATAGTATACTATTTATATATATTGTTTAGGTAGTGGTTAAACTGATTTATTAATAAATTCCCCAACTAACAATATTTAACACTGTCAACCTTTATTCGTCTTACACCCAGCCAACATTACAACATATTACATGTTTACAATGTGCTTAGCCTTCCACTTAGACTAACATTTGAAACATATAAGAACTGCATATGGAACTTACGAAAGTTCCATCTTTAGCTTTCTTAGCAACTCAGCTGCCCTACTCTTTTCTACCTTTATTCCATCAGCAGCTAAGGGTAATTTATTAACAACCCATTAATAAATATCTACTATTCAAAGCTACATGAGTTTTTATTTAAAATTTAAAAAACTTTTCCCAAACATCATGGTTCTTCAAATACACTGTTCGGCTTTGTTAATATTACTATCACGGTCTACTATTGTTTACGAACTCTGCAATACTTTGCCTTGTTGAATGTTATGTATTAGATACTTACACAACTTATTGCATTGTAGTTTTGATTCAAACACCGCCATTCTCCTTATTCACCGCTCATCCGCTTCCATTCAGATGTCGGTTAGGACGCCGATTTGGCTCTATTCCCCTCCGTTACTCGTACTATGTAATTATTTATTTTTTTTGTAGATGTTGCCCTTCAACCCCACACCTGGGGGTTCTCGGTAACCTTCTTGAAGTTCTGGACTTATGTTTCTTTTTTCTACGCTATTTGAACATATAACGGCCACTTCCTAGTTTTATTATGGCTTTTTCAAGTTTGATTTCCGGCTTTATTTTCGCTGCTCAGCCCATTAAAAACTCAGATTTGGTTTTCTTTTCTGACTTAAATCGGTTCCAACATTTGGCTGGACGGATCTATAAAGAGATACATGGAAGGCCTTTTAACATCATCAAGTTAAGAAAATTCGTGTGAAGCATTGTCGACTGATTTGGGTTTACTTATGGTTTTACAGGTTTTATAAACCCTTTAGAGTGTGACCCCTTAAAACATTTTTGGCCTAAAGGCTAATTCAAAGCAAAGTTAAGGAATTCCTGTGGATTGTCGGCTAATACTGGGATTTTCGACTCTGACCCCTAACAATGGGTTAGTTGGCTCGGGAAACATAGGAATTCCCGTTTAAAACTACAAAATCGGTCAACTTATGGAAATCTATCCTGCTTATTTTATACTAGTATGTAAGTACTCTATATATTTTATCTTGTGTATAATTGATATATATTATTATATAGCTATAACAATATTATATTATATAAATACATAAGTTATATTTCATATTAATATGTTTCTTTAATTCGTTATCGGCATTATTGTGTATTACTTTATTCTATATTAATGCATCCCAAACTAAATAACTACTTGTACTTTTTGGAGTTGTACTCACAACTATCACTTAAGCTCGGTATTATATACTACGTATTACTTTATATATATTATATATATATATTATTATTTATATTATATATTATAATTTTATTAATTAATTATTTATTTTTATATCAATAATTTTTTTAATTATTTTATTTATTATTATATATATATAAACAGCCCATAATAAATTCAAACTAGTGTATCTATTTGTACTGGGCAGAAACTTGCGAAAGGAAAAAAGTTAAATTTCGAGCTCAGTTTCATGACCGTAGAGGTAAGAATGACTTTAAACATAAATATTACATATTTACGAAATGAATTATAAACCTTGATGGTGTATCGATCTTGACGCTTGACTGATATTTAAGAAAGCCTGGTTCGACTCCAGTTTCCGTTTGTAAAAAATTTTAAATAAATGAAATATATTACAGTAAATAAAATTAATATATTAAATAAGGAGAGTGGCAGAGAAGGTGAAGACGTCATCCATTGATTTCGTAAAGTATTGGTGTCAGTCTGTCTGGCTGTCATTAGGTTTGTGTATTTATATGTATATGTATTCAAGTATTCGATACCCCGAGGGACAGGGAGCAGTGTGTTGCACGAGGCGGGACGGTGCGGCGCGAAACAGTATACCCTGGGACCTCAAGGGTTGCTCCAATCGACTCGGGGATGCGCTCAATCGATTCGGGAAACACGGAAACCCATAGAAGGATACCAATAACGACATAAAAGACAATGTTGCAAATGCAACATTTTGCTAAGAAATTTAATTTCATAATTGACGTCATTGCCAAAATTACTAAATAAAGCTAAGTATTCCGAAAAGTAGCTAAAAATGGCCAAGGTTGCCAGATTTGGACCATATTGTTGCTAAATCTGGACAACAGTAGATCAGTGATTATATATTATGATTATATTTATATATATTATATAATATATATATATTATTATTTATATATATTATATATTATATATATTCTATATTCAGTATATATATTATATTTATTATTATTATTTATTTATTTATATTTATTGTGTTTTTTAGCTTAAATCTTTCTCCCTACTACTTCATTATCTTGTGTTTCTGGTATGGAGTCTTTTGAGTTTTTCTAATTTTTTGACTTATCTTAACTACTTCTCCTGAGACTGTTTTTCTTCCCATCCTGGGCTGGCTCTATTTAGGGGATTCAACGTACACCCACACTGAGTGGTTGTGCTCTTCCAACTTGTTTGGCAGGCGGGGGGAGGAGGCAAAACAGTCTCAGTTCTCAAACAGATTGGGAACAGTTAATTAGGAACTCACTTGTTCCGATCGTTCCTAACATTCTTTTGAATTACGGTTGACTTAGGTTTTCACCCACTACTCCTTCTCGTTTTAATACCATTTCTCCTCCTATTGGAACTCTGACCAATCTCTGGTAGTTTTCTTATTATAACACTTGTCTCTCCAGGGCAAGCTCCACCTTGGCCACTAAGTTAATTTTTGGGCATTTAATCGGAAGGCTTAATTTTGGGGGAATTTGCGTGTTTTTGGCCTAACATATCTTGGAGATTGATCGTGCTTTGATCGGGGATGCTCGGTCACCGCTTAAAGGTGGGGGCCGTATCCACGGTGGATGAGCAGGGTTTCTTCCACATCTTCAACCTAATTCTTTTTCTTCCATCCATGGTTCGGTGAAGCTTGTTCTCGCCGATTAAGGAGAGGACATTTGCGTATCGGGCATCTGGAAACTTCTCGTTCTCTTCACGTTCTTACTATTTTTTCATTCTGCTCGGAATCGTTCGAAGATTTACTTTCGACGGCTTAGCGCCTTCCTAAAGCAGTGCGGACAAACCTGCTTGGTACTTCCTACCAGATTAGAAATTTCTGGGCCCTTGCCCAAAGACTCGTCTAACCAATTTTGTAATCCTGCCCTTTCCTCCCTCTTCCGCTCTGACGGTTTCTTGTTTGCTACTCTCCTTCTGAAAAGGCCCCAATCTCTTCGCCTCCTTTTTTTATTTTCTACTTTCTATGATTAAATACAGGCTCCTGGTTTTCTCTTCTTTTTCAGTTCTTCCCAGGTCATTAACCTTGTTATTACACATGTGTGTGGCATGGGATTTTCCTGGATTCATTGAACGTTCCAGGGAGGGCTAGTGGCCGGATGGTCCTTTTCCCCGTTGTTTTTTGGGGGGTGGTTGTTTCTGAGCTGGCGCCTGTCCTCGGTCTTTCAAACTATACTCTATGGTCTTATACTAAGTATTATTTCATCAGTGCTGGAACAGCGGCGCAACATGTTTCAACCATTTCCCGAAAAAGGTAAGGCCGTTTCTTGATTCCTGCTAACTATCGGCCCTTAGCTCATCACTTGTAATTCTATCTTATTCTTTGAAATCTTCTTAACTCTCATTCTGATTCCATTCGGAGTCTCATTCCTTTTTCGATCTCCCGTTATGGGTTTTCGTCGCTCCGAGGTCAACTGGGTGACTATTACTTTCTATCTAACTGATTTATGGTTCTTTTCTGCCTTTAGGGACCATGGGGGAGTTCTGCGTGGTGGCCGCTTGGACTTCCAAAGTTTGACCGGGTTTGATGCGTTTCCACTTATGCTTCTAGCTCCGTCTTTTGGGTTCTCCTTCTCTTTGGCTTATCTTGTCTAGGTTTTCTCTTCCGACGCTCGTATTCGCACTCGTGGATGGGGCGACCTCTTCCTCCTTTCTGTTAATTTTGTGGTGTTCCGCACGGTTCCGTTCTATCTCCACTTTATTTTTTCTACTTATGTCTCACGATCCTCAAGCTGTAACTTTTCCAACCTCTGTTTACTCTTATTGGCCGCATGACCTCAACCTCCCTCTTCTGACTACTTCAATTTTTGCTTCCCTCTTTGCTTCTAGGTTTTGCCTGTCTTTAGCTTTTTTTCCGTTTCTATCCTGCGATTTGATTGGGATTTTCCCGGTTGGGTCACCGCAACCTTGTACAATTCAACTCTTTTTTCTCTTCTCTATCTTTCCCTCTTTCAAAACACCTCCCAATTTCCTATTTCCTTTCGGGCTCTAAGGTTCTCTTCCTGTGAATACATAACCTTTCTGTGTCTTAACATAACCATAAATTGTCTGGACAACCTCATATTTCATGATTGCTAAGGTGCCTCAGGGAAACCTGGGAGTTCTGTTAGGAGTTGCGGGGAAATTTTTTCCTTGCAAGCGTGCTTCAGTTTTTAGGCCTTCATTTCGCCCTTGTTAGTGGGGTATGTTTTCAGCTTGGGGGGGGCTCCGGCTCCACCCTTTATTGGATAGGGTTTTGGAGTCTCTTAGGCTAGGGATATAACTGTTTTCCCCACTTAACTCTCTTGCCTCTATCTCTGCGGAACGTGCTTGGCGCCTATCTCTTCTAAGGTACTACAGCGGTAGATTCTCAGGGGAGTTGGCCTCGTATTTCCCACCGTTCCTTTGCGTCGCCCTCCAATACAAAGGGTGCCAGTTGCTTCTCGCCATTGACTTTTTGCGTGAAGTATTGAGAAACCCCACTGTTTCTTTGTGGTTTTTGCTCTTTTCTTTCCGTATTTCTGTTCTGTGGGAACTTCTTGCTTCTTCGTTTTTCCACTATAGTTATCTTCCTATCTTTAAAGCCCACGGTCTGCGCTCACACCTGAGAGATTGCCTTGCTGGGTTGGGTGCGGTTTTTCCTTGTTTTTATTTTCTCCCCCTCCTTGAAGGGCTCGGGCCGTGGCAGTCGTGGTTAATGTAAAAAAATTTTTATATATTATATATTTATATATATTTAATATATATATTATTATATCTATTTTATGTTTATATATTTATATATTATATAAATTTTATATATATATATTATTTTTCAGAGAAGGGGAATTGTTCTTACACAATGATAGGTTTACAATTGTTGTTCTGACGTTCTCCCAGTATCATTCGTGTACTTAACCTCATTTTGGGACTATGCTTTTTATTTATTATTATAGATTATTATTTATTATATAATATATTAAGTTTTATATTATATATTATATTTTTATATATATATATTTATTTATATATATATACTATTATATTTATTATTATTATTAATATTATATATATTTTTATTATTTATATATATATTTTATATATTATATATTTATATATTATATATATATTTATTTATTTATATATTATTATATATTAGGGAAACTATGGTCTGGGGAATTTGGTTTTTTTATTATAAATAACTAATTAAATTATTTTTAGTTTTTATGGATTGTTATTAATTCTTATTATTAGTAATTGCCGAATTAATATTATGTAGCCATAAGCAATTTATTTATGTGAACATTTTTTATTTCCATTCACACCCTTATTATATATTATTATTTTTTTATATATTTATTTATATTATATATATTTATTATAATTATCTTAAGTAATTATTATATATATATATAATATTTATAATGTTTAATATAATATATATTATATTTTATTTTTATATAGTTTCTTATATATATATATATTTATAATTATTATATATATTATATATTAACTATAATTTTATATATTTTATAGTATATTATTATTATCTTATATTTTTCTTATATACTTATGTATTATTATTATATATCCAGGAGCAACTTATCGGCCGCAGGTCTGAAATTTTTCGAACGGATTCTAGTTTGATAGCCGATGGTTTCTTTACATATTTTATCGTTTACGGGTGCTTGGGCACCATCGCGCAGCACTACATTTTCGGTCTTCAAGTTGCCGCGATACGGAGCGGCGTGTAATAACAGTGGGCGATATCACAAAAAGGTATTATTGAGCGAACTTTCGAATTGTTAATTGGTTGTTTGTTTGATTTAATGTCGCCGTACGGGCAGCTTTACATTCGTTTACAGGTATTGGAGACTAATTGAAAAGGGCACCCGTCATTTGGTCAACGTGATGATGTGTGAGTAGTGGCATGCCATGTTAGGGGGGGAAAGCCAAGTCCGTCCCTCTGATAGTTCACCGTTACACAGCAGGTACCTCGGGTATAGTTCTACATTGGTCACGGAGATCAACCGAAATATTTTAAACGACCGAGGGCAAGGCGATGGACGCTCGACCGGCACTCCGTGCAAAAGGGACCATTATATGCACGAGCGTGTTGCAAGAACACTTCAACGCAAGAAGCTACAGAGGCCGGTTGGCTCGCAGTTCATGGAACATTTGATGAGTTATGATACGTTCACCGACGGACTTCGCGAGCCACGAGGGTTAATCGGCCAAGGAGGGCTTTACAAAGGGCAACCTCTCTAAATGGACCTACGGCGAGGGTTGCATATTTACACGTTTTACATGTTCCCTGCCTATTCAACTCAATTAGTTTCGTCTACGTACGAAGTGTATTGGGCGGCCCCACGACCGATATCAGTGGTGTAGATTCCAATGGGAGGTGAATACGGGGTGAGTTGGTTATGATCTGGGAGGTATTTCGCGAACCGCACGTACAGACTACCAAATACTTTGTGAAGAGGGTTCCTGACCGCCCCACGATACATTACGAACATCCTTGAACCAAATATAATACCTTATGCACCCTACATCGGTCCGGGGTTCACCCTTGTTGATGATGCTCGACCTAACGTGGCCAGGTGTGTACACGCATTACTTAGGAGCTCATCGGCACGTTCTGGCTGGCCCGCGTTACGTTTCGGGCTTTAAATCCCTATCGAGCATGGTGTGGAACATATTGGTAGGAAGGGACTTCACAGCTTAATCACCCCCACCAACCGCCCAATGGGACCTGACATGGACCTACAGTGTCTGGTCGGGCCTCATGGGACGGCATATTATTGATTCAACGGAACCTTCGTATCCAAGCATGACACCGGACCAGTTGCCGGGAGTTCATTTACGTCGAAGATTTTATAACACGGACTATTTGAAATCTAACTTTCCTCTTTGACAAAAACCCTATACCTAAGGTTCATGTGCCACTTTTTGCTGCCACGTATGGGTCCATGTACAGTTTTTTGCAGGGGGCGGTTTCCTCATACAACCTCTTGTACCTATATTGTGTGTATATTTTTGTCCCTCGACGCTGTATGAACCATTTAAACGTCTGGTATATTTCTCTGATATTTTCATTGCCTTTGTATCTTGCTTAAGTGGTGAGATTAATTACCGGTTATTGTATATATTTATTATATTATTATATATTATTTATTTTATACTGTTAAAATTTAAATAAATTTATTAAAATAACTTGCATTTTACATGATTCCATATCTTTTATATAGCTATGTATTTTTATTATACACTTAAATACTGAGATTAAATATTATATATATATTTTATTATATATATATATATATATTATATATATTTTAATTATATATATATATATATAATTATATATATATATTATTATTATGTAAGCATAACATCGACAGGTGAAAAAGCGCCAAAAAAAGGCGAGATTTCGTTTTTCGGAGGTTTCGGGTCGGAAATTTTTAGGTTTAATCCCCAAGACGAACTTGAAATTTCTCAAGTCATTAAATTTTGACGATTTGCCATAATCGTTCTAAGGTTGGTAAAAAAGTGTTTGAGGGGTCCAGGATAACAGTTTTTTGAGTCTTTTATAGGGTTTGGCCACGTTTATACCCACACTTTCCCCTCCATTTAGGGATTTATAGGTTGACGATTTTACCCAAACCTGGCAAGCCCTCTTTCTGGTGGATTTGTAACCTTTTCACTGTTGCCAGGTTTTCGCGCCACTCATGACCCCCCCGGAGGGGGGCGCTGGCCTCCAAATTAAGTCGAACCGTCGCGGGAAAAAAGCTTGAAATATATGATTATATATTATTTAATTTAGTTTATATATATATTATATCTTATATATATAATTATATTTATATTTATTTATATTATATATATTATATTATTTATTTATATATATTCTATGCAGACCCCTACCCCTTCATGAGGGATGTATTGCACTATTCAATAATTAATTATCAGTACATTTATCTCACAGGAAGAGGTTGAAGAAGATTCGGGTTTCGCGAGCCTGGGGAAGGTCTGTCCAGGGAAGGAGCGGCCCAAGAGGTGTGGCCTGCGGTGCACTGAGTAGTAAAAACATTCGTTAATAACAAATCTGCGTCGTCATGTGTATGATTTATAGGCCGTTAAACTTGTTACGGGGTTTCAGACACCCAAGGGCTGTTCTTTGAGCCCCAGGATGGTTCATAAGCCGAAGGCAGAATCTTGTTTGAAGGAGTGATGATGGAGTGCAAAGCAGTGAAAAAGGAGGAGAAGGATGAAGAGGAGGAATGAGAAGGGTCGGAGATGGAATTCAGAGAGAGCCCGCCCCCGGTTGTATTGTTTATGCTATAAGCGGTTGTCTCGAATATGAGGGTTTCAGACCTTGAGGGTTCATGAGCAGTCCAGGAAGGGGTACCCAGAACAGAAAAGTACGCACGGGGTGTTGAGAGGAAGCTTTGCAGATGGCAAGCATAGAAGTTGACGGTCATTCGGATAATAGGTTAGGTGCCGAAATGAGCCCAAATGGGTTTAACTAAATGGGTTGTCACCTTAAAATGAATGAATTTCTGATTAGGTAAATAAAAGTAATCCTAGTTAACATCATTGTCATGGATTCAAACTATTGCACTTAATAGCCCCATGAATAAACTGTACTTTTTTTTCTCTTCTACTGTCCTGATCCTCAATTTTAGCAAAAAAAAGGACAGACTTACTGTTTACATGTACTGTTCACATGTTTTGCTCAATTACCAGACCGTCATTTCTATATGCATCGCCACATAGATAACCCGTTTTCAGTTGAAGGCTGGACATATATTTTCAAATCCATTTTTCGTTTATTAACGCCCAACTATATATGTTCTTTTTTTTCTATTTTTTTTTATTTTTCTGGCTTTAAGTTTTTTTATTTATATTATTATTTGTTTGTTTAGGCTTTTTATTTTTGTTTTAATTTTTATTTATTTTATGTTTTTTTTCCATTTTATTTTGTTTAATTGCTTTTTTTCTTTTAATTAATTTAATTTTTGTTTTCTTAAAATGTTATTTATTTTAAAATCATTTACTTTGATGAAAAAGACACTAAGTGTATATTTAAAAAAATCATTTGTTTAACTTTAAACATTTTTTTTAAGCTCTAATCGATTTAAAAATGTTAACATTTTGTTTTCTTTCTAACATTTTTATTCTTTTTATGTTCATAGCTATTAAAGTAAGAGATTTAAAAGTTTT
Organism: Trachelipus rathkii; assembly: GCA_015478945.1. NCBI lineage: Eukaryota > Metazoa > Arthropoda > Malacostraca > Isopoda > Trachelipodidae > Trachelipus > Trachelipus rathkii. The sequence continues at coordinate 19,679 of JABUQX010043500.1, read as the reverse complement.
ACTTTTAATAGATATCGGTCTTATTCTTTATATACTTTATTATTATTTTATTATATATATATATATATTTTTATATTTTTTATATATTTATATAGATTTTATATACTATTATTATATAATCTTAAATAACTTATTTTTTCATTTAAATTATAATTATCTACTAAATTTATTCTTTTATGTATATTTTAAATAAGATTATTATTATTTCAAAAAAAAAATTTGTTGCCTAATTTTTTAAATCCATAAATTAAAAACTGGAACAAAACCAATTGATTTCGTACGTAAAAAAATATAAATCCCCACCCTGCAGGGTATAGCTATACTTCATTAAGAACACACACTAATTATTATTTATCTATAATATATATATTATTATTATTTATATATTATATTATATATTATTATATAATATATATATTATATTATTATTACTATATATATTATTATATTATATAGTGATGTGTGTGCTGGTAATATTGCTAAGGCGCAGATTATAATTTTTAAACAAACAAGACATATAACTGGGAGGTTAAAGAAATATGCTTTCTCAGGATCGAACCACGCCGGCTACGTGCGAATTGAGAACGATATCTCATGCCTTTTACAATGAGCCATCCTCCATCAAAAAAACGTTGGATTTCAAAGAACAGGTTTTTAAAGCAACCGACCCTCCCATCAAGGCGACCATCACCATGGTGTCCAAAGCTGTCCTTTCCCTCGTTCCTATATTTAGATGGTTAATATTGCATATTATATTTTTATTTAAACTTTTACTTTCCCATATTATGTTCGTTTGTTTGTTGTTACAAACCTTATTGCAGATTTTGCAATATCTTAACTAACTAATTAAGAACGAGGGAAAGGACGGCTGAACAACTGGGTTGATGTCGCCCTTGACGGGAGCTCGTGCTTAAAACTGTTCTTGAATCACTTTTTTGGGTTGGAGGGATGGCTCGTGGTAAGCTTGAGTAATTCGTTTCACATCGCAACATTGCTTTGTGTTCGATCCAGAGGAGGGTCATATTTTCTTTTACCTTTCCCATTATATGTTCTTTGTTGTTGATATCAGTTATATCTATATTATTAATTATATATTTATATATTATATATTCTTTTATTTATATATTATTTATATATTATATATTTATTATATATATTATATAATATATGTTCGAACTGTTCATCGAGTTGTTGACGGCGGTGAAACGAAGAAGGGCAAGGAGAGAACCGCACAGCAAGACTGTGACGAGAGTGATGATATCTGGAAGGAAATAATATTATTGGAGATGAGGATTGTAAATCTGAGCAAGCAAGATTACTAAAGAAGTACTTTTGAGAATTGTTTTTAGAGAGTAACTTTTAAGGTTTGAAGTCCTTTTCTCGACAATAATTAATATTATGAAGACTATTATATATTATTTTCTTATTATAAATTAATTATATATCTTTATATTTATATACTAATATATTATATATAATTATATTATATATATTTATATATTATTATATATTAAATATACATAATATTTTTTATAAAGGATATTAGTCATATCTTTTTTAATATTTCAGGGTTTTCTACTACAAAAGCTAAGGATAGAATGTAATTGATAATGGGAGTGCACTCGCTGCACTGTAGCTTGAAAAAGGCATATTAGCTTTTCAATCATTAAATTAGTCAAATAATTAAAAGAGCAATAATTTATTAATTTATATAATATTATATTATATTTAATATATTATATATATATATCTTATCTATATTATATATTATAATATATTATTATATAATTTTAATTATATTTATTTATAATTAAATACTATATAGAGTATTTATAACTGGTTGACTCCAGGAGCGAAAAATCAATAATTAAATTGTATCGTGATTGTTAATTAATTTTAGGGTAATAATTCAAAATTTTTGCGGTACGCCTAACCTAATCTAAACCTAACCTACCTAACTTAAACCTAAACCTTAAACCATCACCTAACCAACTTACCTAATTAAAACCTAAAACCTATTTTAAACGGAAGTCAACCACTTAAAATGCCCTATATATTATATTGTATATATATATATTAATATATATTTAATATTTATATATATTATTTATTATATTTATTATGTATTTATATTTATATTACTTTAAATTCATACTTTTTTATTATATTATTTATAATATATATATAATATTATTTATCTATATTATATATTATATAAATATTATTTTATTATATATATATATTATTTATATTACATCATTACTTTATTAATATATATTAATTATTATTTATTATTTTTATATTATTATTTTATAATTATATATCATTTATATATATATATATTTATAGGTTATATTTGTATATAATATTATATAATATTATATATTATATATATATATTTATATCTTAATATAATTTATATATATTATAGTATTATACGTGTATTATATTTATATATTATATATTATTATATATTTATATATATATTATTATATATATATATTTTATATATTATATATCATATTATAATTTATATATATTATATATACCGGGCCTATATATAATATATATTTTATATATATATATTATATTATATATATGTATATATATTATTATTTATTATTTATTAATATATTAAATTATTCATTATTATATTATATTTATATAATATATATATTATTATATTTTATTTATATTTATATTATTACTATATATTTATATATATATAATATTATATATATTATTATATTTTTATTTATATATTCTAATTTTATATAATTATAGTTTATATTATTTTTTATTATATATTTATATCACTTTTTACAATATTATTATATATTATATATATTTTATTATAATATATATTTATTATATATTATTATATATATTTTATATATTTATATACTCTATACCGATATATTATATACCATATTTATTTACCATTATATACTATACTAATGATATATATTTATATATTATATATATATTTACATATCTATATATATATTATGTATTCGTGTGTGTGTGTGGTGTGTGGTTGTGTGTGTGTGTGTGTTTGTTTGTGTGTTCATTGTCCATAAGCATGTTCATGTACCTCATAATTCACGGCAGAAACAGGAAGACACAGTTTACTTGGCAATCTTTTCGAACTCGTTTTCATTCCTTTTGCTTACAGCTGTTTATTATCCATGAAATAATTTGTTAAAATTATTTCCTATTTTATACCATTGGTTTTAGGTTGCGCTGCGCCTATATTAGTTTGCAAATTTTAATAAAAGGTAGTTGATTTGTGTTTTAAAGTTTTATACATGAATCAAACTCAAAGTGCTTAATGTTGGTCCGGCATAACCTGCTTACTGTGGCCCTCAAGGTAACGATATGGGTTGGAATGCACCAGTACATCAACCAAACAATCACCAGAGCAACCAATATTCACAAAATCCCCCGCCCTATGATTCTGTATATAATAACAAATCTACACCATCAGTTAACCATCCTAATTACTACAACAACAACAACAACAACAACCAAAGTTACAACAACGCCGTCAATCCTTCTTCCTACCCATATGCAACATACCAGCAGAATTCGTACCCAGCTTATAGTCAAGCTTATGTAACTTCCCACACAGCCACGGTACAACCGGTAAGCTATACTTTAATATAAAATTTTAACAACAAAATAAGAAATGAATGTTTAAAAATTTAGTAATATATATATTTGTATACTATATATAATTGATTATATTATTATAAATATTTTTTTATATATATATATATAATAGATTATATATATTATATATATCTTATTTTTTTTATGTTTTATTATATATATATATTTATATATATATTTAATTACTATAAATATAATATATGTATATCATATTTATATTATATTATCTACTTTATTTTATCATTGTGTATATCAAAAGTTTGAGCAACTCCAATCTGGTATCTGGGTGGGTTATGTAGGGTAGGACGTTTCTTGTTAAAGGGCAAATAAGTTGCAAGAAAAAGGCAGAAAACTTCCCTTAGGGGTATATAACTGAAGCAAGGGTTAATGGGTTATGAAGGATCTGTATAGGGAATTGAAGTAGGACTAATTTACTTTCTTTTACCAGCCGAAGGAAGAGTTAGTGGTGTGGGTTTATGTTAAAAAGCGAGTATCCATCTGTCTTTAATGACTTGAATGTAAAACTAAATCACGATTGTGGATCTGGTGTGTAGATATCCTTATGTACCAATAAATCAAACAAAATGGGGCATTTATATTAGAAAAACCTTCTGTTTTTTTTTTTATTCCCTTTTGGCACCCAAAGGGGGGAGGGGGGGGTTTTTAGTCTTGAATTAGACCCGGAAATGGTGAAAGAAATCGACAAGTCACATAAAGAAAGTATAGTTCATTTAATGGTTGATTTTATTTTCCTGGCAAGTTCAATGCGAAAAGGGGATTCTCTTGCTTCATATGGGACCTAGTAGTTCTGTTATTTATTTCAAATTTGGTATACTAAGAAACTTTTGAGCCCGCTGGGTCCATGAAGCCTACAAGACACGAATTGCATGTTAACTTTAATTTAGCTACGATGAAGTTATGGTTTATGGATTGAGTTAAGGAGATATAAATTATGATCATATATAATGACTACACATTGAATGTTGAGTATCTGGGCGATTGCAAGTTAATAGGAAAGATCTTAGATTACCGAATTGGCATTTTACAAATTTCGAGGGACCTGCTTAGTTATATTTGGACTGTTTAAAGGTCTTAAAGGACCCACTGTCTTTATCCATGTTTTGTGGGAAATCTTTAAGCCAATTTGATGAATATTCGGTCCAGTATGTTTTACGATTAAAAACCTGTTAGGGTGGAAGAAAAAACCCTGTTTTTGGGTGGATTGAGAGATAAGAGAGAGATCAATGAAAAGCGCAGATGGCTTAATCAAAAATCTGGTGTCAATGGGAGTGATTGAAAATTTGGGAAAATAGATGAAACTACAGGCAATAATAAGGCAGGAGCAGAGGGCGAAATTAATTTTGGGGCAAGGATGGACCTGAGTTTTTTAGGCCTTTTTGTAATTAAAAGTAGAATAGAGACATTGGTCATTAATTATTAAACTTTTAGTTGGTCGATAAGGGAGTTTGGTCCAACATTTCAAGTGCTTTATTTTTTCGGACAATGTTATGGGGACTTAGATGATAATAGTTTGGAGGACTAATAGTCTTCTGGTAGCATGTAATACATACCTTAACGATTTTGAATTTGAGGTATAAAGATATAAATTCTTTACTGAACATATTGACCAAGTAGCCGCAGGTCCTGTGGCATATATCGCTGACTTCTGAGAAGGTAGTACAGCTTGGGAAAGGGCACCTCGCTCATGATTTTAAGCGGATTCGTCTAACATTTGGGGAGAGGTACCAGACGACTGGGAAACAAGCATATGTCTTGCCTATTAGAAGTTGGTAGAAAGATTTGGAATTATGAAGCTAGTAGCAGCTTACATTTTTTTTTCTCTTTTTTTTCGGTTGTAAAAGTTTTAGGAAGTTACTGGACAGGTCAATAGAATATGGGATTCAAACATTGATCTTTGACTCCCCGCATGTCTTTTCGAAGGGGAACGGGTATTGTCAGACAACTTTTTAGGATTTAATAGATCATACTAACTTTTTCATGGACGAAGAGATCGATTTATCTATCTTTATTTTATTATTTTTTATTTTTTATTATTATCAGTATTATATTATATATTTATTATTTATATAATATATTATTATATTATATTATATAATCATATATCTTTATAATATTATTTATATATTATATTCTAGACATTCAGCCAAAAGATTCTGATAGGTTCCCTTACCCAGGATTAGATTGAAGAAGCTAGTTAACAATTCGGTGTTATAGGGTGGGAGTAGTACATGGTTTTGATTAAGGAGAGGTGTGAATTAGAAAAGTCTGTACAACTGATGCAATAGTTTCTCATGGGCAAATAGTGAGAGGTGGTTTAGTTTCCAACGGGTTCAGTACTGGGGGCATATTCGATTCCTCTATTGATTTTATATAATTTATTATTTATATATATATTTTATATATATATATTATCTTATATATATATTATATAATATTACGTTACTTATATATTTATATGTTTATATATATTATTAGTATTATATATATTAGACCAGGGGGGACTTACATGTAAGGTTTTCTTAAGTTTGCAGATGATACAAACAGTGGCATACCTTCCAGTAAGTGATAGGTGAGATGGGCGCGTATAAAGATATTTCTAATGGTAGTTGTAGATAGTGGCAAAAAGAATTTTATTAGTAACGTACTTGTCATGGTTTTCCACCTTGGTACTCAAGCAAAGTTTAAACTACGATATGAATGGGGCATGGCATGTGAGTCTATGGACCAAGGAAAAGAATTAGGTGTCTTGATTATTATAGCCCATAATTTGAAAGTAGATTATTTCAGTTGTTCTGGAAAAGCATGGGGGGGAAATCAAATTATTAAGATGCTAGGGTTATATAAATATAAATATTAATTTAATCTTAAAACATTTATTATTCCCACCCAGAATTTTTTTCAAGGCCCTGAATCCACTATCTATATATATACATATATAATAACATATAAGTAGTTAACCGTGTCTATATCATCGTATATATATATTTATTTATATTATAGTATATATATATATTTATATATTATACGTATATATACACTTGCAGGTTGTTGTCACCACAAGGTGGTTCACGAGGGCCTCGACAAACTACTTGGCGTGAAAGCATCAATTCGTTAATTAACAATCATTATATACTATATATTATATATATATATATTTATATATTATATTATTATTATATACTATTTTTATTCATAATATTTTATAATATATTTTATCATATATAATTGATTAATTTATTATTATATATTTATATATTTTGACAACATTTTGTAAAAATATTAGTCTATAGGAACATTTTGTATGGTAAGACTAAAGAATTTTGTTATAATTGTATTAATATAATATTATTATACTTATATATTATATATATATAATTAGTTATATTATTAAATAATAAATTAATTTTATATGTTTAATTTTTATTTTTTTATTATTATTATATATATATATATTATATTATTAAATTATATATATATATATTAATTCGACGTCTCCAAAATTAAATCAATAAAATGTCTAAGATTTTTTGGGTCATTTCTGTTTTAATGTTTGTTTTCTTTGCCATTTGTTCAAAGTTTTATTGGAAATTCATGATAAGCCTGTGGCTTTCTGCATCGGGGCTTATTTCGTAAGCCACTAATCTACTTCAAGACTTTAATAAAAATGTTCATTAAATGTTGCAATTAAGGGTTAATGTCAATGAAACCTCGGAGTCTCCATAAAAAATTTTACAAAGCGCAAAATTTAATTTTATATAACATTTGTACTTTCGAAAAGGAAAATATTTTTTAAAAATTGGCAATTCAGATTTATCATTCCATCGCTAGAAATTAGAAAACGTAATAAAACTCCAGGAAATGAGTCTAAAGGAAAGTTTTGAAAGTCTTTATACTAAATTTGTAAGTAAAACTAAATTTAGACAAAATATGCTTTTTTCTAACTTTTTATTTATAGAGTTAGTTTTATTTATTTGAAGGCCAAATATTTTATTATTTTATCACCACTCATTTGTCGGGGGGGTACGGGAGCTCCGCTTTTCGCTGGTGTCATGCATGTTGTTCGGGGTCCCGATGGTTTTATTAAATTTCTTTAATTAAATCATTTCTAGCACAAATATTTTTTGAAAGTCACACTTTAAGTTTAAGGGGACTTGCATGATTGTAGATGTTTTCGGAGGGGGTAGAAGGGGAGGAGGGGTGGGGGTTGGTGGTTTGATTTACGGAGAGCCTTCCAAAGATGGGTTTTTTTTAATTTTTTTTTTTTTTTTTGTCCTTTTTTTAAATCATTAGAAAGGGGGACATATTTCTGATTTTTTCAGTAAAAGTTCATTGATCGATCAAAGGCGTTATGATTAATAGATCCCGCAAAAACATTCCGCAATTTTATTGTAATTTTTTTATATTAAGTATTTTAGAATAATTTTGTTTTTATTTTCAAAATTTATTAATTTGTATATATATATTGCTGCATATTTTTGTATATATAAGGTGTCTTATATATACTTACAATATTGTATATAATTAATAGTATATATTATATATTTATATATATTATTATTATATTATATATTATTATTAATATTTTTCTTATATTATATTATTCATTATTTATTATTATATATATATATATTTATGAGAGAGGAGAGGGGAGAGAGGGGAAGAGAGAGAGAGGAGAGAGAAGAGAGTACATTGGGCCAGCGTAGCTAAATTTATGGAAATGTATAATTTGGGGGTACTAAGTTTTTCTTTTTCACGCAGTTAGTAGAGGTTTATTAGGATGCTATATCCTAAATTCAAACTCGAATATAGAAAATCTACTTTTGTGTGATAAGTCAGAGTTGAACCACTAGCACACGACAAAATCGTTGGGTATACGAAAAATCTCTATAATAAAAAAAAATTTATCTTGCCTAAATCTATAAGCTCTTAAAATTTCATTCTAATCGGATGAATAATAAAAAAGTTATGTTCCACCAATTATTTTAAATTACTTTTTTTATTATTTTTGGCCACTCAAAAATAAAATTTCGCGAAAACTTTTTTATTACGTGTCAGATTATTAAAAAATTTTCAGAGCAAATATAATTTGGGAAGATAGAAATATTTTGTTTATATATCCAACGGTTTTGCTGCTGTTCATGGGAAACATTTTGAAGTTTTCAAAAGTTTTCTCGTGATTAGCGGCAAAACTTTTGGAAATACGAAATATTAATCTAAATGAAATGTATATGATTTGTAAAGTTACACAAGCTGTGAAAGTTTCATTGTAATCGGATAAATATTAAGAAAGTTACATCCCACCAATTATAATTGTTTTTTTTTTGTTTTTTTTCCCATCTCAAAAATAAAAAATCACGATAATTTGTTTATTATTTGTCCGATCAATACGAAATATTTAGATCATATACAAATGAGAGAGATTAAAATTTTTTGTTTAGAATATTTTTTTGTAAGCCCAAGGGGTTTGCCTCTGTTTATGGGGAAATATTTGAATATTTTCCCATGCACAGCGGCAAATCTACTTTGTATACAAAAAATTTATCAAAACCAAAAATGTAAATCTTCTTCGACTATAGAAGCTCCAAAAATTTCGTGCTGATCGGATGAATAATAAAAAGGTTATCGCGATTTTTCTTATATGACTTCCCAAAAATTGACCCTTACCCCGTGTACCCCTGTGTATAATTAATAAATTACTTTTTATTTTTTAAAAATACCCAAACCATTCAAAAGAGCAGTAAATTCTGCCCTAGAGGGTATTAAAACCTAAAAATCAAAGAATTGATAATTACCACGCCCAAAAGATAGGTACCCCTACAGAGACCGGGACAATGTATTTATTAATTTGGCGAAAATATTGCTTTTAAAGATGCTAAATATGAAATTAAAGGCTTTCAAATTTCATGTTTATAACATTTCCCTAAGCAAGTAATTTTTAATTATGGCGACAACAGCCCATATTCACGAAATTTATAACATGTTGGAACATCTGTAAACTTTCCAAAAATTCAAAAATTGTACTTGAAAAAGGTTGTCTCCATATTTCATAATAAAATCATCATTATTTTTACGAAGTGTGGGTTAAAAATGGCTGTGCTTCCAGCAAACTAATACCCAAGATACTCCTTTTTTTATACTCATGGTATGCACATATATATAGAGTATATATAGATGGTTATTATATGAGAGTAAGGTAGTGAGAGTATATATATATATATATAAGGTTATACAGCAGCAGTATAGCAGCATTTATTTTATTTGTATATTTATATAATTCTTTTTTTATATACGGATATATATATATATACATATATATATATATATATATATATATATATACCAATTATTAGCTGAAGTTACAAAAAATTCGGTTACTACGCCAAATAACCTTTTCAAGGTCAAAGGTCAATGCAAGGTCAACTTTTTTTGCTTGACCTCAGAGTAAATGTGCATAGATTAAAGGTTGTTGACCAACTAAAGAGCTTTAAAATGGTACCAGAATAAATTATGTAGGTTCTATAGTTCCAGAGATATTGAATGTTGGCCTTTTGCTTGTTTTGCAAAAAAAAGACCATTGCACCATAGGCCTTTTAGGGAGTAAGGTTATATCTTGGAACCGATTGACCCACAGCAATGGTGACACACACATGCCATTAGCCTTTATGTGTACCTCAAATTTCATTAAAATTGAGAGGGTCATGAAAATTGATTGGTTGAACTGATATAGAATAAATCTTTGAAGCATTGTTTTATTATTTTCCAATTCATTGGCCGGGGTATGTGAGACGAATCTCCCGTAGACCAAGCTCGTGCGCCATGCATTCATATTCCACTCAAAATAAAATAAATGCTATTTCCCAACGATCTAGTGAAAAATATTTAAAATTAAAAATAAAAAAAAAAATAAAAAACATTAAAATTGATCAAAATATTCATCTCCATGTTTTGTAATAGTTCCATAAAAATCGACATTTTACTCTTGTTTATTATGGCATGCTGTTAATCGTCAACTTCGATTATCATCAGGTAACAACAATTAAGTAGAAATTTCAATTCTCTTCAAGGGTACCTCAACATGCGGTTTAATAGCAGACGTAAAGGTTAATGTTAAAGATGCTTTATATATATATATAAATATATATATATATATATATATATATATATATATATATATATATATATATATATATATATATATATATATATATATATATATATATATATATATATATATATATATATATATATATATATATATATATATATATATATATATATATATATATTCTTATTTTTCAGAGGAGAGAAAATATGTGGCTTTGTAACACTTATAATTTTTCTAACTTTTGTCCTGGCAATTATCATAGTTCCCCCAATACTCATATTTTCATAATCTCATAAGGACTAGTTTATATATTATTATTATTATATTATTATTATACATATTATATATATTATATATTACATATATTATTATATATTATATATTATTATATTATTATATATATTACATATATATATATTATTATATATATATATATTATTATTATTATTAATTATATATATATAAATATATATTATATTATTATTATTATTCTTATTATTCTTATAGATTATATATATTATTATTATATTATTATTATATTAGAATATATTATTATTACATATTATTATTATTATTATTATTATTATTATTATTATTATTATTATTATATTATATACATTAATATATATATATATACATATATATATATATATATATATTATTATATATTATTATATTATATATTATATATATATATATATATTATTATTATTATATATATATATATATATATATATATATATATATATATATATATATATATATATATATATATATATGTATATATTAGAAAATAAAATTTTGAAATTATTTTTGGAGAATTTTTTTGTGAAAATCTGAATAAAACAATTAATTATAAAATATTTTAGTGCTAATATATCTTTGTTTATAATTTAAATTATTTGTGTATCTGAAATTATATTTTATGTAAAATATAAATAAATGGAGTTCATTTTTAATGTATTTTTATTTGATTTTATCACTATATAAATATTTATATATATATATATATATATATATATATATATATATATATATATATATATATATATATATATATATATATATATATATATATATATATTGTCAGGTTCGACTTGTGCAGGTATTTGGGGTAGAAAAGCAACGTTCTGGGTCAGAATCTGTATTAACATAATAATACATATAAATAATATATATTGAAACAATTAATAATAATAATAATAATAATAATAATAATAATAATAATAATAATAATAATAATAATAATAATAATAATAATAATAATAATAATAAGTACAATCACAAGTATAAATACAATCACAAATGTTACGCATATAATCCATTCTCTATTACTAATTTATATTTTCTATTAAGGGGAAACTATTATAAAATATTAAGAAATTTCTGCATAGGTTCATTTATATAAATCAATAAAATATTAAAAAAGTTACTTAAATCTAAATAAACATATTACATATTAAAGATTATAAAGCACTGAACGTTTTTTATTAAATATCGAAATGCACTGGAACACGAAATAAAATATTAGCACGAAGTCAAAAATGGTATAATTGAACTAGGTCTAGAAAATGATGCACAATGGCTTACCCAATTTACAATCGAGAAAATGCGTTTTGTAGAAGAATTTTACAGCAACAAGTAAATCCAAAATAAACAGCGTTGAATAAGTAATCACTTTGGAAATGTGTTGGCACAATGTTTTCGGTAAACAAAACGTATTTCATAAATATAGGAAGCGAAGTTCAAATTGCTTGCGATCAGAAAATGGCGGAATCGCTGAAGTGAAATGATAACAAGATTTTGATCACGTGTGAGGTTGCGCAATATTCAAATGAAAAAGAAGAAAACGAAAGGTAACATGGCTCCCCGACGAACAATGGAGTGTCGTGAGGAATTAAGGTGTAAATCGTACAACCGGGCGTAGTGATCGTCCATAACGCGACTTGGAACGAGGTTGACAAGGCGGTGAAGTTTGAGTCCGAATAGGTTCCGGAGTCGGAGGAGAAGTCTGTATTGGAGCAGGAGGCGGAGATATCGTAGCGTGGGGCGCTGAAGTAGCTGGCAAAGGAGTGACAATAGTTGAAGGAGTTGGCAGAAGTTCAGGATCGGGTGGAGAACAAGTTGATGTGAAAGGCAAAATGGGCATAAAGTCGGTAATATCTTGCGAAGTAGAGGTAGAGGTAGAGGGAACAGGTGCAGGAAGTGGAGAAAGAGTGGTGGAAGAAGCGGGATCATGGTCTAAATAAGCCGGTTTGATCCTATCCACTGAGATATTTTCCACTTTGCTCCCCTTTTGTAAAGTGAAATACTTTCGGTACCGTTTCAATACGAGGAAAGGTCCGTCATAGCGGGCTTGCAACGGACTACGGTGTGAGTCGTGCCGAATTAATACGTGAGAACATGTGTCCAAATCCGCAGGCATGTAGGTTGGACGAGGAGAATGACGTGGCAAAGATGGTTTCCATGCCTCGGTACACTGGCGGAGGCGGGCCAGGAAGGTGTGCTGGTTCGTAGGTTTTGGAGAAGGAAGTATAAACTCACCAGGTATTCGTATGGTAGAACCGTAAACGAGCTCAGCAGCCGAGCATTTTAGGTCTTCTTTGTATGAAGTTCTGATACCGAGGAGGACGAGAGGAAGAGTTTCGGACCAATTGTCTGGTGTTCCGTGGGCCATAAGAGAAGCTTTTAGCTGCCGGTGAAACCTCTCTATGATGCCCTGAGCAATTGGGTGATATGAGCAGGAGCGAAGACGCTTAGAGCCGATTAAAGTCATAAGGTCTTTCCAAAGGTGAGACTCAAACTGTCTACCCTGGTCTGTGGACACGGTCGAAGGTGTGCCAAATCTGGCTATCCAGTTGTATAAAAATGCCTGAGCAATTGTTTCGCTGGAAGTAAGGGAATGGCTTCTACCCATCGAGTGTATCGGTCGATGCATGTTAAAATGTGTGTGAAACCATTTGAGGGTGGTAACGGGCCGACTATATCAATATGCACTTGGTCAAAGCGCTCACCAGGGGGAAGAAATTGCTGAAGAGGTGCGATAGTGTGCCTATGGACTTTGGATCTTTGGCAGTTGAGACACTGCGTTGTCCACTGTTTAACATCTTTTAGTAGGGACGGCCAGACGAAATGTTTGCCTATATTAATTTGACTACCTTTTACCCCTGGGTGCGACACGTCATGAATGGTGTGAAATACCTTTCTGCGCATGGGGGTTGGTACAACTGGACGAGGATGTGCGGAAGAGACGTCGCATAACAGAGGCGGAAAACCAAAAATTTCTACAATTTGAATGTCGTAAGAAGAAGCAGGAGGGAAAACAATCTCTTCGAGTTGCTGCAGGCGAGCCATTTCGACGAAATCGATGTCAGGTAAAGGAGAAATGGCGTTAATTCGGGATAGAGCGTCGGCAGGAATGTTGTCTTTTCCTTTTATATGGCGAATATCAGTGGTGAATTGTGCAATAAATTCAAGGTGGCGGGCTTCACGAGGGGACTGTTTAACAGTGGAAGCTGTAATGGCATGCGTGATGGGTAAATGATCTGTTAGACATGGAATTCACGACCTTCTATGAAATAACGGAAGTGCTTAATAGCTAGATAGATTGCGAGAAGTTCCCTACCAAATGCACTGTACCTTGTTTCAGGCGGCTGGAACTTTTTAGAAAAGAAAGCTAATGGACGCCATTCGTTATTGATGAACTGTTGCAGCACAGCTCCAGCTGCAAAATCTGAGGCGTCTGTGTTGATCCTAGTCGGGGCTGTGTCGGATGGAAATATGAGTAATACAGAAGAAGCAAGAGCTTCCTTGATGGAGGTGAAGGCATTAGTTGCTTCGTCGTTCCAATCGACAGTGACAGAAGCAGCAGATCCTTTACGTGGTCTTTTAAGAAGTGCGTTAAGAGGAAGGAGAATTTTGGCGGCAGATGGGATGAAGCGATGGTAAAAATTCACCATGCCTAAGAAACGACGAAGTTGACGCTGTTTGACGGGTTTCGGAAAGTCACGAATCGCTGCTACACGATCCTCAAGAGGACGAATACCGTCGGCAGAGATTGTATGTCCGAGAAAGGTTAGAGATGAAACTCCGAATTCACATTTGGAAGAGTTGATGCATAGACCAAATTCACTTAGTCTGGTAAAAACTTGCCTGAGATGTGATGTGTGTTCTTCTGGAGAAGCACTGGCAATCAATAAGTCGTCTATGTAGGCGAAGACGAAGGGTAAACCGCGTAAGACTGAGTCTAGAAGACGTTGAAATGATTGACTTGCATTTCTTAAACCGAATGGCGTTCGAAGAAATTCGTAAAGACCGAAGGGAGTGATAATGGCGGTCTTATGGATGTCGTCAGGATTCACGGGAATCTGGAAAAAGGCGGAAATTAAGTCGATCTTTGTGAAGATAGTACAACCAGAGAGGTGGGATGTGAAGTCTTGTAAATGAGGCACATTATAACGGTCCGGGCGGGTGATCGCATTTAGGCAGCGATAGTCGCCGGTGGGGCGGTAGTCTCCATTAGGTTTGAGTACCATGTGCAAGGGGGAGGCGTAGTCGGACTTTGAAGGTCGGATGATGCCCTTCTCTAAGAGAGATTCAAACTCTAACTTTGCCGCTTTGAGTTTGTCCGGTGCAAGACGTCGGGCGTGAGAGAATGGAGGTCTGCCGTAAGTTTCAATGTGATGAACGACATTGTGTTTCACTGGAGGAAACTTGGAGACTGGAGAAAGAAGTTCAGGAAAATCGGTAATTAATAATGATTCAAAAATATTATTGGATGGAGAAAGATGTATGCCACTGATGGATGCAGATGCACGGATACAAGCGGATGAGAAGTGTGTTTCAAAATCAATGATGCGGCTGTGATTCATGTCAACAAGAAGGTTGAAGTGTGACAGAA
Organism: Trachelipus rathkii; assembly: GCA_015478945.1. Taxonomy (NCBI): domain Eukaryota; kingdom Metazoa; phylum Arthropoda; class Malacostraca; order Isopoda; family Trachelipodidae; genus Trachelipus; species Trachelipus rathkii. Next base: position 3,981 of record JABUQX010043500.1, on the reverse strand, counting down.
AGTCGGCACCTATTATTGGTAAAGTGACATCGGCTATCGTGAAGTCCCATATAAAGTCACGACGAAACGAGAGCGTTAAATGGAGTCGTTTAGTACCATAAGTGTTGATGGTAGTACCGTTGGCGGCGCGTAAAAGGCCCGATGCTTCTGGAGCAAGAGTTTTCTGGAGGATGGAACGTGGTACTGCTGAAATTGAGCTCCCACTATCTACGAGATAAGATAGTTTGGTGGAGGGATCGTAAACACAAAGTAGGTTTGACGCTTTTGAGACCACCCCGAGCGTATTTACGGAGTGGTGTTGGAGTTTAAATTCTCGAAAGCACAAGGCTTAAGACAGGACCGTGTTTGGTCGCCAAAACGTTGATGGTTTCTACAAATACCTTGCTGGTTATGTGTCGGAAACTGAACTAGGGCCTGAGAAGTAACTGGAGAAGGAGCGAACTGACGTGAGGGAGTAGGTGAGCGACGATATGAACGTCGTTGCTGAGTTGGAGAGCGAGAAATATGACCATAATTGTGAGCAGGAGCAGATGCAGAATAAGTGTTTGAAGCATTGGGGGGAGGCTGGGGATATGAAGGAGGTTGTGAATAAGGATGATGAGAGGATTGAGGATGAGGATACTGTTGTGGTTGAGGATAAGGATGTTGAGGTTGAGGATAAGGATGTTGAGGTTGAGGATAAGGATGTTGTTGTGCTACAGGAAAGAGAGGAGGAACGTAAGGAGGAGGAACAGTGGAACGCGTTTCCAGTGTGCGAATTCTGTTAGTTAAATCCATGATAGTGTTCTGTAACACTTGAAGTTGTGACATGATGTAAGCATTTTCAGTGGGCGGAGGTAAGCGAATTGCGTTAACTGACTCACTCACATGCGAAAGAGACGCTGGTGTTAGGTTAGCATTGCCGGTGGAATCCGAGATATGCGAAATTTGGGAAGGCACGTCTGCGGTCGTAAGTGGTTTCGCTTTGCAAACTCTGTCGGCGTAGGTGGCAAGTTCTTGCAGTGAACAATTCGGATCAACGGTTGCCAAGCGCAGCTGCATCTCTGTAGGAAGTTTCTGTAAGAAGAGATGACGCACAATATGTATGCAGTTACCCACTGGAGGGCCATCGAGCAGATTTAGCATGTCAGATAAAAGAACTGACGGTAATCGATCGCCGAGAGAACCACCAGTCAAAAGTTTTTTTTACTTTTTCGGCATCTGTTTCTCCGAGACGGGTTAAGAGTTCTGACTTAAGTTGTGTATAGGGCTGATTGTGGGAATGCAATGAAGGTAAAATGTCCTTCAGGCGCTGCAAAACGGGGACAGGTAATATATTTAAGAGTGCCCTAAAGCGGGCAATTTCATTAGTGGACTCGAGCTGAAGTTCGAGTAATGTAAAAGTCAAATCTAAGTCGTTATTCACAAATTTGCTTGTATAAGCGTTAGGTGTTTCCCTGTCTGAAGCAGGTGGTTGCGTTACTACATTAATGTTGTCGGTG
>JABUQX010043499.1:0-17195 GCA_015478945.1 Trachelipus rathkii | reverse complement strand
TAACTCATTACAGACATCTTTGGTTTAGTATTTTACTACAACTGACGAAATTTATTTTTAATAAACATTTTTAGCGAACCTAACACGTTGTAGTTCTTTCGATTCAGACCTATTATTTATTCACGGTATTATAGTGATTAACATTATTTTTTACATTAATATAGTATTATTTATACTTTGTTTATTTTAATTTTATAAATTTATTTTAAAATAATTGTATGTAAGTAAGTAAAAACCTAAGGTTGTTATTATTAAAGCATTTTAATTTACTACAATTGTACGATATTTTATTAAAACAGCAGTAGACTTTACTATACCTTCAAAGCAGTAAATGGTTGAGTAAAACAATATAGAAGGTGTTATTTACCGTAGACACCTTAGGGGAATTTAGTTATCTTTTGTTTTTACTGCTTATAGTCTGCTTTATACTCTCTGCTTTTAACTGCTTTATACTCTCTTGCCTTGTTACTTGCTTTTTAACGTTATTTCGTGCTGTTACTGTGTCTTGTTATACATTCGCTTACTCTTTAACTCCTTGCTTTACTGCTTTAACTTTGCTGCTTTACTGCTTTAACTTTCTGCTACTGCTTTAGAAGCTTCTCTTTCTTCTTTTACATAGCAGTAAGCAGTAACAAAAGAGTGTCATTACCTAACACCTAGGGATAGTATGCTTTGTTTACTGCTTACTGCTTAACCTTCTGCTTTACCTGCTTAACTATATGCTTTACTGTTTAACTCTCTGCTTACTGCTTTATACTATCTGCTTTGACTAGCTTTAATTTCTGCTTTATCTGCTTAACTCAATATGTCATTATTATGTTTTCTTTATTATTGTTTAAAATATTTTTATTTGTTGTTTTTTAATTTTTTTCTTTATTTTGTATCATTTCAATTCTTTTAAGTTTGTTTTTATTATTTATTTCTTTTCATTCTTTATTGTTTCATAAAATTTGTTTAGTATTTTATATAACATTTTATATTTTATTCTTTTATTTTATTTTAAGATTTTAATTTATTATTATTTATTTTAATTATTTTACTTTATTTAATTATTTTTTCCTTTATTTTAATAGTTTTTTTTTATTTCTTTTTATTCTTTTATTATTTACTTTATTATTTTTGCTGTTGTTTTTTAAAACTTTTTTGTTTATCTTTTTAACTTTTAGATTTTATGATTATTTATTTGTTTTAATTACTTTTGTTATTATCTTTCATTTTTTTATTTTATTTTATATTTTTACTTTCTATTGTATGTTTATGTTATTATTATTTTATTATATCTTAGTTTATTTCACTTCATGACCTGATGTTATTATATTTGAACTACACGACTTACACCCACTTATACACACATTCACTATGACACTTACACCCATACACTCTATGACACTTACATTTACCCCATAGAAACTTACATTTGACACTTTTGCCTAGGGTGCAATTTACTTCACAGATTTCAACTTACACTCACACCGAATTCTTACAGGCAACAATTCACGTGATTACTTACACTCACACCTGATTACTTCACATACACACGGATTACTTACACAACACACACACACACACCACACAAACACACACCACACCAGATTTACTACACAAAACGAAAACGGCTTTACACTCACACAGATTTACTACACTCACACACACACAGATTTACTTACGTACACAGATTTACTTAACTTCACACTAACAGATTTACTACACACACAGATTACTTACAGTCACACACAGATTCACTTACACACACACACACGACACACAACATCGCAACACCTCACTTACACACCCACACACACACACACGCACACTCAGTTACACATATAAAAGTAATTTACAGATAATACTTTATGTTTTAATTGAAATTTAATTATTATATTACTCATTCAAATATTAAAATTATTTCAAAGTTTCCTTAAAAGCTTCTATAATAAATCAAAATCATTATCTTGAACAAAGAATTATTATTAACTGCTCAAATTTCTCTTTTTCAATTGAGCGGTTGCAATTTGACAAATAACTTTTATCTCAAATTTTATGAAGATTTTTTAAAACATATAATTTACACGCGCGCCTTAAGCATAAATCAGGAAATATCATGTAAAGGTCAGCCCCTAGCACCCCCTCTACACCAAGGCTATCCACGTTTTGTTCTGTTTGCTTACTGCTTTGACATCATCTTTAGCGATGTAATAAGTATAAAATAACAAAATAAGTTTCTTCTGCTTGTAAAACCTTATACATGTATTTTATTAAAATCATTCTAAGTTTTATTTAAAAATAACATATCATCTTTACATTTTATATATTCGCTTCGATCTTTATTATAGCTATGTCAATTGACAATCCATACACGAGAAAACACAACAACGCCACTCCTTACAGATACGAAACTGGCCTCTCTCTGTAAAATGGGTTGAAAGTAACTACTTTTAGCCCTATTAGGATAATCCGTTTTGTCCGGGCGATTAGACCTAAATACATGTCAAAATGATATTTCAAACTGACCTTTGTCTATGTGGTGCAGTAACTACGTTAGGCCTAAATTAGGCCTAAATTTAGGATAAACCTTTTGGTGTTTCATGCTCATTTAATTTGAAAAAAATAAAGGTAAATTACATAATACAATTTCGAGAATCAATGGTATTATTATAAATAATATTTCTCATGTTTCGAAGGGTAGCTCTTGAATCAGGTTAGAAGGAAATGTTACCTTTCTTGTGAGTGACGGAGTAATTCTTATCTCTATATGACTGCGTATGTGGGTCGAGAAATATTTTATCGCTTTTTGGTTTTAAGGTATGAAAAGCATCTTTTTTTCATATCCTGAGCCCAATGTTTCGTTTATTTAAACTCTTAACATAAATGTAAAGTTTTATTTAAGAAAAGTAAAAAATAAGGTAAACAACTTTACTATTATAAATGAGAAATTAATTACATCATTATCTTACAGTAAATTTATATATATTGCATATATATATATATATATATATATATATATATATAGATATATATAATATATATATATTATAATATAATATATATATATATATAATATATATATATATTTATATTAGAAATATAAAAAGGATAACAGTAGAATATAACCCAAGAGTGTTAATATTTTTCAATGTGTTATATATAAGTTACATAAATATATCAGGAAATTATTATATATTACACTTCCACTGATGTTTTCGCCTATTTTATATTAAAATTCTAAATGCTTTGCAAATATTTGCAATCATTTTAATAATCAATTATCGTATACTAGTTTCGTGTCTCATTAATCACATTCAGTTTAACACAATACGTTAAAAAGTTTCCCGAACCAGATATCAATAAGTAAATTACATTCTGGGTCACCTGCATAAATATCTTCTGTCCATGTTTTCTAAGTAAGATAAATGAATTTGTTTTGTTACGTCTATGAGGTGAACTGTTTGGGTTTAGGTTAAGCGACGAGTAGTGCTAGGAATCATCGATCAGGTTTCTTAAAGCGTAGTATCTTGTGATTTATAACATTGGTTAATCGAATTAACGGTACGTAATTGAAAATAACATATGTCTTCTCATCTTATTAGACATTCGCTTACTACTCTAACATATAATTTCGATCTGCCTAGACACTGAAATGTAAACCAAAATGATGTAGGTTCAAAATACGGTTGTTTCATATTTCTCACCCATAAGACTACTTCCTAAGAGTGATTATGTTTTGATGTTTATAAAATGATAGAGTAGTTTGACTTATTCGCGGTTCTCGCACAGGCTAGATAACTGTTTCGGTCAGTTTAAAGCTGAGCTTGTTTTAAAGTATTCTGTAAGCCTCTCAGGTGTGATTACAGATACAAAGTAATTCATTGGGCCTCACGAAAATACGCTTGGTATAATAACAGGGTGATTGGGTAGCACACGTGAAAAATTCAGACCCGTTAGTGTTTCTTTTATATAAGAATAAACCCTACTACCGGGGATCTTGATTTCCCATTGGACCATGTCTTGTATTGAGTATACCTGTTAAGGTGAATCCAATGAATATACACTATGAAAATAAACACTTTTATTTACAAACCAAGAACTGTGCACCGCTTTAAGAGCCAAAACGATTATGGATTGTTAAACATGAGTTGGGTCTGAAAAACATCCGCCTGCTCAAATATATTTTTCATCCAATCAGAGGTAGGGCTTCAAGATATGAAAAAACATGCTTTTTCATACCTTAAAACCAAAGCGAGTAAAATAATTTCTCGACCAATCACATAGAAGGTCATATAGAGATAAGGATTACTCCGTCCACTCACAAGAAAGGAAAACATTGTCCTTGCTACCTTGATCAAGGATCTTACCGATCCAGCATGTTCAGTTTGAAATATATTTATAAAATAATAACATTGATTCTCGATTCCTGTCTATACTGGAATTACCTTTTGACCTGGTATAGGCTTAAGATCCGCGCTGTGATAATATAACAAAAAGGTTTAATCCTAAAGTTTAGTGCACTAAAATTTTAGGTCCTAACGAGTTATTGCAGCCACATTTTACAGAAAAGTTCAGTTTGAAAATATATTTCTGACCTGTATTAGCGTCTAAGTCGCCCCGGGGTACAAACGGATTATCCTGAAATTTAGGGCTAGATAGTTATTCCCACCATTAAAAAACAGAGAGAGAGTTCAGATTTCGTATCTGTAAACGAGTGTAGTTTGTTGTTTGTCTCGTGTTGTGTTTTTGTATCATATGTGATACTTATAGATATTTTAATTTATATTGTGAGTAAGATCGAAGCGAATAAGTATAATAGTAATGAAAATTTGTTATTTTTAAATAAATAACGTTATGCAATGATTTAATAAATACATGTATGTTATCAGAGAGAATATTTTGTTATTTTTATTACTTATTACATCGTTTAAAGAGACATGTAAAGCAGTAGTCACAAAGAACAACGTGGCAGCTTGTGGACGAGGGGTGCTAGGGCGACTTAATGATTTTCTGATTTATATTGCTTTAAGGCGCGTAAAAGTAATTTTAATATAAAATTTCATATAATTTTGTAATAAAAGTTTTTTAAAAACTTTTAGTTATAAAAATTTATAAACCAAAACGATTACAGTTATAAAAAGTTCCAAATGTTGAGATAGATGATGATTTATTATACAAATGTCAGTGTCAAAATCTTGAAAATAATTTCAGTTAATATAGAGATTAGGAACTCTGATTTTAAGCCCAACTAATGAGTGTGTTTAATAATACATAAATACGTTAATAGTGTGTAAGTGAGTTGTGCTGTGTGGTGTGTATGTGGTGTGTAAGTGAGTGTGACGGGTGTGGTGTGTGTGTAAGTAAATCTTGTGTGTGTGTGTAATTTAAATCTGTGTGTGTAAGTACATCTGTGTGTAAGTAAATCTGTATGTGTTGTATAATAAATCCTGTGTGTGATGTAAGTTAAATCTTGTGTGGTGTTAAAGTAAATCTGTGTGTTGTAAGTAAAATCTGTGTGTGTGTGTGTGTGGTGTGTGGTGTGTGTGTGTGTGTGTGTGTGTAAGTAAATCCGTGTGTGTGTAAGTAAATCGGTGTGAGTGTAAGTAAATCCGTGTGTGTGTAAGTAAATCGTGTGAGTGTAAGTAAATCTGCTTGTGTAAGTAAATCTGTGTGTGTGTGGTATAAGTGTAAAATGTAAGCTGTCTATGGTATAATGTTAAGTGCAGTAGTGAATGTTGTATAAGTGTCATAGTGAATGTGTGTATAAGTGTAATGTGTGTTCTAAAATAATAATAAACAATAGGCATGAAGTAAATAACACTAAGTATAATAATAAAAAAATGAACAAATATAAATTGGCTGATAAAACTAAAAATAATAAAAATAAAATAAAAGAATAAAAAGAATAAAAATAAAAAGTATTAAAACAAATAAAATAATAATAAAAGTAAAAGATAAAAAGATAAAATAAAAAGATTAAAACAAAAAAATAATAAAAAGGGGAAAACCATAAAAAGAATAAATAAGAATAAAAATCAAAAAGTATTAAAAACAAAAATAAAAAAAATAATATAAAGGAAAACATGAATAAAAAATAAAAAATATATAATAAAATGGTAAAAATAATAAAAAAATATAATAAAAAGAATAAAAGAAGATAAAATGAAAAAGTATTAAAACAAAATAAAATTAACTAATAAAAGTAAAATAATAAAATTAAAGATTCTAAATAGGATAAAAAAATAAAAATATAAAAGAAATAAAAATAAAAAGAATAAAAAAGTTATATAAAAGTATTAAAACAAATAAAAGAAAATATTTTAAGTGTTAAAAGTAGCTATATGAGTAGCATAATAGCAGAATAAGTTAAACGCAGTAAAACGCAGATAGTAAAGACCAAATTAAAGCCAGAGAGTAAAGCAGTAAAGCATAAAGATAGTTTGTAGTTTTTGAGGAAATAAATATATGAGTTAACGCAGTAGTTAAAGCAGTAAAGCATGTGAGAAAAAGCATACAATCCCCTAGGTGTTAGGTAATAACACTTCTATTGTTTACTCCTTTACTGCTTTAAGGTATGTAATGTATTGGAATGTTTATGTTATTGTTATGCATGGTTTAATTTGAGGGGTGCCTTGTAGTTTTAGGTTGGTTGAGGTTGTTTTGGTTGTGTTTGGGTGTTCAGGAACTTTGGTGTAAAGCTTGGTTGTTGTGTAGGTAAAAGGCAGCCGCTTCGAAAAAATATGATATGTGTTAAAGCAAGTAAAGCAAGGTTAAAGCAGTAATGGCCGAAGTTAATATGCAAGATTAAAGGCAGGAATGTGTTAAAGCAGTAAGAGAGAGTTAAAGCAGTAAAAGCAGAGAGTTAAAGCAGTAAGCAGTAAACACAAAAGCATACTAACCCTAGTGTTACTCTCAATCCACCTCTTGTTTTACTGCTTTAACATGTTTTACTGCTTATGTAAAGTATACTGTTTTAATAAAATTTCGTAACAATTGTAGTAAAATAAAGTTTATACATCTATAACAGACACTCTGTTTTTCTTCTTATCATACAATTTTTAAAAAATTTCAAAATTAAAAAGTATTAAGTAAAAGTATAAGTAAAAAATAATGTTATAAATATAGTGTGATTAATAGGTCTGTAATGAGATACAGTTTTAGGTTCGCTAAAATGTTTTAAATAAAAATTCGTACAGTTGTAGTAAAAATATAAAAGATGTCTGTAATGTTACAGTTTTAAGTTCGCGAAAATGTTTTTAATAAAATGTTTAAGTTATGAAATAAAATGAGATGACTCATAGTCATATTTGAAAAGAAATCTTTGAAATGTTTAATATGCAAAATAAAATGATATGACTTATAGTATATATATGTTTCATTCGCGCGGCGGATATTGCGCCTGCGGGGCACGCGCGGGCGGAACGCGGAAATATTGCGCCTGCGCGCACGCGGCGGGCGGGGACGCGCGGGTCGCACCTGCGGGCGGGATTCGAACCACAATTTCAGACCTTCCACGTTGAGCCTGCGTACGTTTAACTTGTGAACTAGGGGTGAAAGACTAATATAACTCTGTTCTATGAATGTGGGCGTATAGATGATCCATGCAAAGATTTCATGAAAGATGAATCATCAATATAGATGCCATAAGAGATGACGTCATCAAAGACTGACGTCATCTAAACGATGAACTTCAAAGTTGGACCATCAAAGTGTGAGGCTTAATGCTGAGGCATCAAAGTTGAGGGGTCATCAAAGTTGAGGCAGCAAAGTTGAGGGCATCAAAGTAGTGAGCATCAAGTTGAGGTATCAAAATATCAATTGTGTGAGTGTAAACGTAAGTGTATCTGTGTGTGGTGTGAGTGTAAGTGTATATGGTTTAATGTTAAAGTTGTCTAATGAGAGTGTATCGTGCTTATGAAGTGTCAAGTGTGTATAAAGTGTCCATAGTGAATGTGTGTAAAGATGTTATAGTGTAATGTGAAGTGTGTGCAATAAAGTATATATATATAGTAGTAGGCATACAAGTGATAGAAAAAGACTAACCATAGTAGGAAGCATTCTAGCATGCTTGTAATATACACCATTCCGATTCTCATACTATTACCTATGAAGCACCCATTATTAGCTAATTCTAGGCCAGGGGAGGCTAAGAAAAAAGCTTGAAAAAGTGCACTCAGGTTGGCACTAATGTGGCACGTCACTTGGCACTAGTGCACTCACTTGCGACTCTCGGCACCCACTTGGCACATTGCACTCACCTGGCAACTCATCATATACTCAAGAAACACCTAATAGAACATCCCTAGGGACTTCTTACGGTGGTTGGAACCATCAAAGCCCATCAAGTTAGCGTGGTCAAAAATTCGACCCATGTATTATTGCATGTCAAGGATGAAAATCAATGGTCAAATCAATGTTAAGACACAAAAAATAGGGCTACAGCACCTACATGGCAAGCCAAGAAAATTAATTCGTGCCAAATGACGCCCATGAATACCAATAGGTGTGGTGGAAAATTTACCGTGCAAAAAATGACCCCATGAAGACCAAAAATTACTCGTGGCAAAAAAATGACCCATGGAAGATCAAAGGGTTGGTCGACAATTAGGGTGGGACATAAAATTGTCCCATGGAACGACAAAGGGGTAGCACAAAAATACCACGGGTGGCAAAATGTGACCCATGGTACTGCAAGGTGTCAAAACAAGGGTTAAAGACACCAAAAAATGAGGGCTAAGCCCCTAAGGACGATCAAAAATTGCCGTGGGCCAAAAATGGCCACGTCGAAAAAATAGGGGGGCGTAAAATAGGGGAATACGTACAACGGTTGCTGACGCAACCGTTTGGCGCAACCCTTCTTCGAAGGGTTGCTAAAAATTAGGGTTGCCAAAAAATTAGGGTTGCCAAAAAATTAGGGTTCTCAAAAAATTAGGGTTCTCAAAAAATTAGGGTTCTCAAAAAATTAGGGTTCTCAAAAAAATACCGGGGCCAAAAATTGACCCATGAATAAGACGAAGGGTTGGTCGAAAAAAGGTCATAGCCAAAAAAGGTCAAGGGTCAGAAAAAAGTTCGAGCTCAAAAAAGGTCAAGGTCAGTAAAAATTCGAGCTCAAAAAAAGGTCGCGGTCAGAAAAGGTCAAAAAAGGTCGCGGTCATTTTTCCCCGGAATGTGGCCCCTACTACTCATAATAACACCCCCTCCTTGAAATAGGGCTCTGCCCGTGAGCGGTGGTTACATGTGTAAAAAAAAAATATATATATACTATATATATATAGTACGGAATATTATATATATATATCGGAATATATATATATATATATATTATTATATATACATATATATAAATATATATATAAATTAAATTATATTAATATATATATATATATTATATATATATATATATATGATATATATTATATATATATATAATATATTATCATATTAACATATATATATATGATATTATATATGATATATATATATATATTATATAAGAGCGGAAACCAAAAATTTTGCTGGAAGATTACCTTTAATAATATATCGTCTCAAATTTTCACGGATTGAGCCAAGGAGAAAGCGCCGCTGTGTCAACTTTGATAAATAACACACTTATATGATTTAGATTGTTTTTTTATTGTTGTTTCAGGTTTGCATAGGACTTCGCAATACCAACTTTTTTATGATGATGTATAAAGAAAGCATTAAGTTTATATTATAACGTCTACAAATGTACGTACGAACAATTTAATTTCATTATAACTAGAACAACTTAAAATATTAACAATTTTATCTCCTTAGGAATAAAAGTAGAGGGTTTTCTATCTATCATCTAATCTATCTATCTATCTATCTATCTGTTTATTTATCTATCTATCTATCTATCTATCTATCTATCTTTCTATCTATAATATATAATTATATATATATAATATATTAATATATATATATATTAAATATATATTATATATATATATAATTGAAATATATATATATCATATATATAATATATACCCATTATATAATATATTATTATATATATAATATATAATAACGTAATATATATATATATATATATATATATATATATATATCATAAATATATTATAGTATTTATTATATATATTAAAGCTATATATCTATATATATATATATTATATATATATATATATATATATATATAAGCTGCAAAAACAAACCACTGCAGGTAAGGCAATCGATGCACGAATAAATGTCAATTCCATCTTAATAAGACTGATTATTACAAGCAAATATGACTATGACTAATGGAGTAAGTTAGTGTTAAGAACACTGCATGGATATATATATATATATATATATATATATATATATATATAACGTATTATAAAAAATAGTATATATATATATATATATAATATATATATTGATATACAAGAATATACATATATATATTATATATAATATTATAATCATATATGTATACATATATATATAATAGTATATATATGTGTTAAATATACACTATACTATATGATATATATATATATATAATATATATATACTCTGACGTCATGTCTAACCTATTTAAAAAATAAATAAAAATATTTTTCAGAAGTTTTTTTTTCCTTTTTTTCTTTTTTAAATTTAACTCCAAAAATATGCCAAAAATCAAATGTTTTGTTTTGGTATCCTCATCAAAATACGATTTCTTTCTCTTTATCAGAATAAAATAAACGAAGATAAAAAAAAAAACTTTTTCATTTGGTCTTTGTATGCAAACAATAATAATAATAATAATAATAATAATAAAATAAAATAATAATATTAATAATATTATATAATAATAATTGAATAAAAATAAAAATAAAAATAAAAATAAAAATAATAATAATAATAATAATAATAATAATAATAATAATAATAATAATAATAATAATAATAATAATAATAATAAAAATAAAAATAAAAATAAAAATAAAAATAAAAATAAAAATAAAAATAAAAATAAAAATAAAAATAAAAATAAAAATAATAATAAAAATAAAAATAAAAATAAAAATAATAATAATAATAATGATCAATTAATAATATAATAATAATAATAATAATATATAATAATCATAATAATAATAATAATAATAATAATAATAGTCAATTATATAAAATAATATATAATATTTATTCAGCGGATACATAATTTTAAATATTTTTTTATCATTATGTTTATAGTTAGAAAGTTGAAATGGGCTTTCTGTGGTGTCCATTACATCCTATGAACCAATATAACTATTAGCAGCAACAGAAAAAAAAAAGTAAATGCATTTTTAAAATTCTCACTTGAAAAAAGACCATAGGGTATATTTAACTGATTAATTAATACAGTATCCTATAATCCTAAACGACCCTTATTAATCCTTGCGCCTAATTTACTGAAGTTGTCAGAAATAAATTGTAATTATGGAAAATCGTAATGAAAAGTAGCGGAGAACCCTCAAATAAAATTTACAATCTCGCAAAATCCGTTAAAATGCGACTTTCAAATTGTTTTTTTACCAGAATTATTTTTAATTAGAAAAAAATTAATAAAATCCATCGGAACCCACGACACAAATACATGGCACACGATCATTTTATAACGGGGGACTCCGCCCACCATACCTCCAACCCGTGAGTGGTGGTGAAATAATTAAATATTGCTTCAACATCTTGAAAAGCCTGAAAAAATGTTTCAAAAAAAGAAGCATGTGGCAGAAAGATTAGTTTTACATTTTATAAATATAAAATTTGAATACTTCATAACTTTTTTCAGACCCATTTCTAGTTATTTTTTTTTTATTTTATGTTTTTCATTCTCTTTAGCTCATTTTAAACGTTTCGTGTAAGTTTTATAAAAATCTTTTGTTTTTTAATTGTTTCATCCATAGACAAACTGATTAAAAATGAAACATTGCGTGATTGTAAATTTATTTTTTGTGGGGCTCCAGTGGTTTTCTCTACAATTTTTCTTAATTATAACCTATTTACGATATTTTCAGTAAGTTTCAGTGAAGACGGCGAAAGAAGTTAGGATAAACAAGGACCTCTTAAACCAAAACCTGAATAACAACAAAAATATCAAGAACAATGATGATAACCAAAATATATATATACGGTATATATATATATATATATATATATATATATATATATATATATATATATATATATATATATATATATATATATAAATATTAATAATATATATATTATATATAGTATATATATAAGTATATATAGTATATATTATAGTATATATAATATATACTTATATATATTATATATATATATATAATATATATATATATATATATATATTATATATATATAATAGTAATGAATGTCAAGGGAAGCTTGACCATATGAGAAGCCTCTCCAATATATGTCCACAAATGACAAGCGTCACACTTCAATTTACTATTACAAAGGATGCATTAAAATTCTTTTATAACAACAACAATGGGCCACTTTTTAAACATATACCCCCATGATCCACATCTAAAATCAATATAAAAGAATATATATATATATATATATATATATATATATATTATATAATATATATATATAATAATATATTATATATATATATATATATATATATATATATATATATATAATATATAAAAATATATATATTATATATATATTATATATATATATATATAATATATATATATTAGATTTTTTTAATTTTATTTAATTTCATTTACTTTTATTTTACAATTGGTAATGTTTTGTAATAAAATGTTAAAGCTGTAATTTGCTAGGGAAAAATGGCCCTCACTAACGTACTATTTATTAATTGTTGTGTAAGGTGTATGGGTTGTATGCCTATTACTTACGCTCTACTTTAATAAATTTATTGTTCAATCAATTTATCATTTACCTTATCATTAGCAAAACTTATAATAATTATATTCAAAGTGTATCATCACCCATTTCTTCTCTGATTATTATTAATTAGCATTCTTTACATAACATGAAGCTCTAAAATTGAAAAATCAACTTTGGTGCTGCTTAGTCACCAGTATATGGTACCAGTGTTACCATTTTAAAATGGTACAAGTATGACAAGATACTTTCTCTGAATGTTAACGCCATATGAGGTTTAAACTTTAACAGACAGTGTATATATGTATGTATTGGATTTGAATCACGCACAAGAAACACGGAAAGTTATCTGTCTAAAGGCGGGTTTCCATTGAGGCGACAGAGGGCAACGTGTTGCATACGACTGGTCAGGCTTTCCACAAAGGCGTCGAAGGCAACTTTGTTTCACTAAGTCGCCTGTGAATGGCAACAACGTTGCTTGGTGTAGCCTGCGAAAAGGCAACATTTTGGTGAATGCTACAAAACCGTTTCCATTTATTCAACGAAAATTAGTCATATATCAGTTTAGACAAAATTTACCTAACACAAGATCCTTAAGAGATTCACGGTGCAGAGATTTTTTTTTCATATATTATTATATGATACTAACAATAAATTTCAGTGGGAATAAACTGGCCAACAAAAAATTAAATACAAAAAAAAATAATTATTTAATGATATCGTACTTTTTACGCTTCGTACGTTTGGAGCGCCCGGATTATAATTATAAAGGAGAGGAAGAGAGGTGAAGACTGTTCATATAATCCCGGGTTAAATGGATACTACCACATCTCTAGGAAAAAAATGGTTTCAAATATTAAATTTTTCTAGCTTACTTTGTTCCTAACTTTATTTGTGGAATGAAATATTAAGCTTCGTTATGAATTACAGTACTATAGAATAAACTGAGACAAAATGCTGCCTAGTTATATATATATTTATATATATATAATAATATAATTAATATTAATGATATCTATATATTATATAATATATATAATATTATTATATATATATAGTATATATACTACTATATATATATATGACAATAAGTTTATATATTATTTATATAATATATATTAATATATATTAATATAATAGGACTAAAAGTTTTACTTTTTCACTGATCACTAAGTAGTCATTTTTTGATTCGAGTATGACTTGTAGAAATGAACTTCATATTTTTATCTCGAGTCACTCTACTATGAGTAAGCGTTGATAGAGTCGTCCTCTATATACAAGGTTCAGGTTGACTCATCATTTCGAGCAATTAGTGATAAATGCACTATATTTATATTAATATCTTTAATAATATATATATTATAATATTAATATATATTATATATATAGTATAATAAATTAGTATATATTAACGTAATATCAGTTATACTTAAATTTTATAATATACGTATATATAATATTATTAAACTATTAGTAGTATATGTAATTATTATATATATATATATATATCATATATTATATAATATATATAACTATATAATTAATTATCATATGTGATAAGCCGAGCTTCATTTAGAAAGAAGCAATAACATTCACCTATATAATAAAAAACTTAACAATAGTCATACAGGATACATAAGTAAGTATACCATTGTTGGATAATCACTCTGTTAAAAATTTTCTTTATTTCTGAGTGAGTTAAACTTGTAATCAAAAAAAAAAAAAAAACTACAATAGCTATCAACAGTGACAAAATGGATATAACTTTTTATTGAGATATACCTCATATTAGCTAAATTAAAATTTGTTAGTTATGATAGTAAAATGTAAAAAAAAAAATAATAAAATAATAAAAATTTAGGCATATAATTTTTTATATTTAATGTAGAGCGATGAGGGACAGAGTAATAATAAAATAATATTTATTATTGATATAAGGTTTTACTACCGGACAATGTAGTGAGGCTCTAAGCCGATCTATGTGAGGATACATACTAAGGGGATAGGGACTCTAATATTCCATACCCGTATATACGGGATGAGGGCGGATGAGAACTACCCGCGACACCTCTACTATAACATATAATACCAAAGAGCGGGGTTCCGGAGACCATCAGTGTGTAAAAGGAGGGGGTTGAAAATAAGCTACCTTTGGCCGATGCACCAGGTGCGGTGCCCCGTACTCTGGCTCTGGCAAGGCCTCGAATAGTAGTGATGCCAACTGCTGTGGCTCGGATTTGCCGGTTGTGCGGGTACAGAGACCACTCACATGGGTCCCAGGTATTGTCTCCGTGAGTGTCGTAAAGAGATACGACATAACAAAACTATATAACAAATCTAAGAAATGTACTATTGGTTAGTGTCTGTTGAAGACCAGAGGTGAACGGATGCTCAGGAGGTCTGAGAGGATAGTGGGCCTCTCATTGAAATAACCAATCAGAGATGATATCGCTTAGTGTAGACTCTGGTGGCTGGAGATGTATTGTATAACTAAAATAATATTGTTATCTTTTTTTTTGTTAATGTTTTCTTAAGTAACGACATTTTTTGGTCCTACTACTAGAAGCTTGTTACCCAGGGGGACGTCCATAAACTAACCTCTGTTAGTTGCGCTCTTTGCGGGCTGGTTGACGGGTATGAAAGAGGCTAAATATAAAAAGATAATAAAATAAATATAAAAAATTATTGTATGTGGCTAGAACGCAGATGATACGAGAGAAGACGAAGAGATGAAGAGAGAGACCGAAGAGCGATGTTCCAGGCTAATCTCTAAAATCAGATATAGATTCCAATTTTCTCGGAAGCTGTTGGAGTAGGTTTTTGGGAGGATATGGATGTATGGCTTCGCTTGTCTAACAATAGAAGTGTTCACTTATAAATATACCTAAGTAATTTTTCGAGCCAAAATTGTAAACAGTAATGCCTCAAAAAGTTAAAGCAAAATTTGCATTATTGTCAGTATACTACATTATATACTATTAAAATAATTAATATTTAATACCCAACAGCAAAATATAATAACTCACCTTATTTATTTAAATATTTAAAAATGATTTTCTCACAAAATAAATAAATTAATAAAATTATATGTTTTTACCCACTAATTAATAAGTTGATATAATAGGAATATTTCAAATTTTTGATTAATATTGAAAAACGCAATATGTTTTAATTATGACCCTATTACAATATCAAATTTATCGCACCCTAAAAGACGGAGAAGTATTAATTTTACATAACTAAATTTTTTTATCTTTTAATTTAATTTTAAATAAAAATACATGGAACTGCTTTAAAACAATGAATAGACTTCGGAAATCCGATCATGTCGCGGATACTTTCTATTAAATAGGTATGTTGATAAATATTCGAGTAGATGTGCTTTACTTCGACCTCTCTCAGGAAGTTGTGATTTTACCTAAAGATTAAAGAAGCATAACGCCTACAGTAGTTTAAGTAACGGTAGTTAGGTTAGGTTTAGGTTAGAGTTAGTTACGTAAAATTAACTCAACCTAGCTAACGTCACTAACACACCCACGATTAACGTTAGTGCTTGCTTTAACATCTTATAAAATACTTCCCGTCTAGGTAAAGTAAGGTATAGATATAATGTAATATATATATATATATAATATATATATATACTATATATTATATATATATAATATATATATATATATATATTATATAGATATATATATATAATATATAATATAGATATATATATATATATATATATATTATATATATAGTAATGCCGTGAATGAGTAAACTCGACTCAAATAAAATAAATATAATAAAAATAAAAAAACAGCACTCTAAAAAAGCATGAGTAAACCGACTCAATGTTTGACCTTGAGCGAGTGACTTCACGTCCTGTCGAGTGACCCGACTTTACGGCGACTCAAGTCACTCGATCGAAAAAGGTTTACTGGGCAGAAAGTAAACCTTTGCTATATATATATATATATATATATATATATATATATATATATATATATATATATATATATATATATATATATATATATAAAAAAATATATATATAGTATATATATATATATATATATATATATATATATATATATATATATATATATTACAAGGAAAAATATTTCACGAACTTCACATAAATTTTAAACTATTAAATTTTTAAATTTCTTTAACCAGAGCCATTCAAGGAAAGATTAACAACACTGAACTACAATGAATCTACATCAGAAAGGGAGCTCAAACTAAAGAATAGGTACAATGCCGAAAAAATTTGTGATGTAAGCAAGTCCAAAATTAAGAAATTACGAGTTGAAGAGAATGTGAAACCAGGATCGGTCGGGGAGACGGAACAAATTCAGGCCAAAATT
>JABUQX010043498.1:2500-17453 GCA_015478945.1 Trachelipus rathkii | reverse complement strand
TCAATAGTTTTAACTACTTATCACCATCAGTTCATCCTGCCTACGCGTCTTATTATTTTCTTGGACACTCTATTGAATCTCAGTATATCCGATTTGTTGTATGCCTGTAATCGTCGCTCTCTCTCACCCTCACCTAATATATTAATATCGGATTGAGCTTTATGATTTTTGTACTCTGGTGAAGTTCGCTTTCGGTAGTTCTGCGATAATAGTTTAGGGAATTATGGTAAATCTCGGTTTGATGTTGGTATTCGAGCAGGTTCATATTCCTTCTTCGAATTAAATATCTTTGTTACGTACTCTCATAATCCTGGATTCTTGAATCGTGCCTCTCTTTTCTCCTCGGCTCTCTCGCTCACACTAGTCTCTCACTCGTAGTAATGGATAATAAAATTTTCGTTATCTATCAACTACTTATGCTTAATTATATTTCGATTTATCATGAGCTGTAAATTCGTTGCTAGGGATACTCTTTACGACGGCAAGATGTCGCATTTATCGAATTCAGACAATTAAGATCTGGCGATAAACATTCCTTATGAGTTTGTCTCCTACCCTGCAATATAATACTTATTTCTCCTCTCATTTAAAATAAATAATATCTCTATATATTAACTTCTTGTAAAATATTCTGCACGTTTTCCTCCTTATTATTCTATCTGACTGGTTTTGTGCTAATATCTTATCCATCGTAATAAAGTGACATAATCTCTTTGATGTCTCTAACTCTTCTCTACTCAACTCGCTCCCGCTGCTTCTCGCTCTCTCGCCTCTCTCGCTCTCTCGCCTCTCGCTCGCTTACATCTCTCTCGGTGTGTCATGGAATATGTCTTTGAGAAATCTATTAGAACGTTAGGATGGGCGAGTGGGACGTAATGGGTATGTTACTACTCCCGGAATTTTTGATATAGTGAAATTATGTTTAGCCGTCCGTCCGCTTGGACAAATCACTTATTTTAATGCTCTTAAAAGCTTGTGATCCAAAACATTATATTAAGAATTCATTAACCTTTTCCTCAGTAGTGTTATAGTAGTAAAGGTGGTCGTCAACGATTCGGTCATCCTAGTTTTTATATTCTCTTACTTTTGACTTAAATACCAAACCCATATTTTTATTCTCAAGTTGCTTATTAGCCAGAACTTTTAAGATAGTTTCTATATTCTCGCTCTCTGATTCTGGGATTAAGTATAAATATTTGTACAACTATTAATTTCAACCTACGACCAACCTTTTATAGTGATGATAAATTATATAAATTCTCATTTTAAAAATACTACGAAATATTTAAAAATGGTTACAAATTCCCTCTCTATATAATATATATAACATACCCTACCTACCTACATCTCCCTAACCTACCTACTTCGGATTCTGCTTCATTAATTCATTTTCTGACGGTTTCATCTTATGTCATTCTACCGGTTTTTGACAATATTAATTAATATATACATCTTTAACCTCACTATTATACATAAAACATAAATAAAATAGTAGTATTTGAGAAAACCTTCATATGCACACAACAGGTTGACTATTATTAAACGTCAGTAGCTATAGTGATATCATATTTATCATGTCAATAATGAAATAACGGAATAGTATTTCTGTTATGTATAGAATATAACGTAATAACTTTCTTTATATCTACTTATTATTCTCTCACTCTACGCTCATCTACTCTCCCACTCACTCTTGAGTAGTATATTTGACTGCATCGATATCGTAATATATACTAAAGGGCTTTCGCACTCCTGTCTCGATGAATGGTAGATTGAATACTTAGGACTTTCATCCGATAATCTCTAGATATTCTGGATTGGTCGCGAGGGCTATCTGATATATCTATCCGGGCACTTTTAGGTCATTTTTCGCGGAAATGCGATTGGTCAGACAGAAAAAGACCTTAAAGAAGTCTTATTAATAAGCTGTTCCCTACTTTCTACACTTCTTTTGCCCATACTAATTCATTTTAGCGGTACGTCGATTGATCTCTACACGCTTCAGCCTCTCTCTCACTCTCCTCTCTACTCCCTTATTAGTTCAGCTGCTGAGTAAGGTAGTTCAGAGTAGTTATATAGATAACATCGCCTTACACATTACTAGCGCATACCGATCAGCACCTTTTAAGACGCCCATTAGCTATCGATATAAACATAGAGTGAGTAGGTGCTTGTTTATATATATAATGTTGCCGCGTAATAGTGATTTTGTCTGCTGGATATATGGCTTAAACTCTCAGGCTATAGTTGCTAGTCTAGTATCTGAGTTGACCGCTCTTCTTTATTTATTGCTATCACCTTCTCTCGAGTTCTGTGGTATCTCCTCTTCACTCCTCTCTCTCTCTTCATTAGTGATTTAAATATTACGATATGTATTATATCTTGAATATAATCTCCCTCTAACTTTATAAAATATACATGGCTTTATTTGCGTCTTTGTATTATCATCATATCATCTCACCATCGACTCTCATCACTCTCATTTGTATAGTTATAAGTAATGATTAATAAACTTTCTTGAGTCGTGTTAGACAATCCAACTCCCTTCCATTATTATAGTATAAGTAGAGCTATATATTGCTCCGCAGTGGTTAGATGTAGACCAATACTGTTAGATTTATATTATTAATATTTATATATATATATATATTATAATTATATTATATTATATATATATATTTATTGACATATATCATTTTTTCGCAGAAACCTCCCAAATTAGCTATATTAGTTAATTTATAATTACTAGTGATAGGGCAATGAATCGAAATTTGCTACCTACTGTCTCAGTAAATAAATAAGTTAGTGTTATACTATATATATAGCTAACACATAGCTTAGGTTGTTTCATAATAGCCAATGGATAATACTGAAAATAAACAGTTATAATAAATAACTATATTAGAAATATAATATAATAAATATATAATAGTATTTTTATTAAATACGTTTTATATGCGCTCACCGTATATATAATATTTTAATTAACTTCACTCAAATATATTATATAGCTCTGATTGATTTTTTATTTTCTTTGCTTGTGCTCTAGGGCTGTTTTCGTGCGTTCTAGCACACCTAGAGTCGCACTCACATCATATCTGCTCACCGTCAATAGTGACAATTTGCTAGTCTTGCCTCTCTCGCTGCTTATAATGATTATGTATCATCAGGATTGCTTCCATTGGTTCATTGTGATCGGAATACAGAATTAGAAGACAGGAAGCAGTTTGTCTTTCTGATCCCATGGCACATTAAACCTTTTTGTTCTCGTTAATCAGGCCTCATATACTTGCATGGGTTAGTGGTTTGAGGATCTGGCCCTTTATGTGTCGGTAGTCTGGAGAACGAACATATGAGGACACCGACAAGGACTCAACAAAAAGGAATTAAATATAGTGAAAATGAACGATAGCCAAAAAATATCCATCGAATTATTTGTTTCGAAAAATTAGAGGTGTAAGATTTTTTTTATATGTATTTTATATTTTTTTATTATATATTTTTGCAATCTCTCCTATCACTTATTGTAGCAGGGTATACGTATCTTACGTCTCCCACTGGTTACTATTGTATTTAGTTTTTATAAGAATCCAAAAGCATCTCAAACTATAAAACAATGATAATAGAATAATACGTGATATCTCTCTCCTTGTTATTATCATTAGTTTTACTAATATAATTATTTGAGTTCTTTTGACACTTTCTTCTTTTTTTGCTCAACATTGCAGGGTAACTGATAGTAATGAAGAGAAATGAGGTAACTCACACTAAGTAGATGAATGAATGTGATAATAAAACAGCATGGATTTGTTAATATAGTCGGAGGATGTAGTTATGCCTAATATAGGTATACTGATTTGATAATTAGCTTCTCTTCTATACGAAATCCCGTAAGTGAATTTGATGCCATATGAGTTTGATATGTCACGAATAAACTTAGATGTGTATAGTCGTTATGGCTTTAGTGGGCAAAATCTTTAAACCACTTTGATTTGCTAAGCTATCATCATTAGATTTTTTCGATGAATAGTTTGATACAGAGTTTTTATGATCGTAATGGAGTATTCTGGATATTAAATTATAATTGCTGTTCACAATGAATAAATTAGATCAATATTGTACATGGTACAAGTAGAAAATATCAACTATTGGAGGATGTAAATTCTTTGAGAGAAGTTAATCGAAAGCCTGTCAAACCCCGATCAGTTGAGAACATAGTGGCAGTTAAAAATGTATCTCAGTCGAAACTTTAAATAACTAATGTATTGAAACGAGTATGCTTGGATACTCGTAAAGTTCATTTATTCCGATATGGAGTTTGTTGTTTAGTTCATTGGAGACGCGTTAATTCTACGACGTTCCTAAAGAACAATAGCTAAGTAGGGATACTATGAAAATAAGCTGTATCGGTATTTTTTACTTATGGTTAAAATGGATACACATGCATATGGAGATTCATCTGTAAGCAGACACAGAGAATGATTAGCTCGATAAGTTAACATAGACTACTGTGTGTTAGTAATTTAAGTGATAGTTCGATGGAAATCGGTGAGATGTGGTTAATTACACAATAAACTTTTATCATACGCCAAATATAGATATTTCCAGCTCAGAACACACTGCAAGTTCTTAAATACACAAGATTTATTTTTCCGGATCAAAAAAGAGGTGCATTGGACAGAGTATTTAATGAAATACATGGCTACCTGTGTTGTATTCGAGATAGACTTAATTACCATCAAGCTATTGCTTGCTCAGCCAGACATTATATCTTTCTTTCAGATGAGGTGTGTAGAGAAGACGGTGTTTTCGCATAGTTATATAGTTTGTGTAATCCAAGAATCACTTTTGTGGGCCTTTTAAGCGATACTTATTTCTCAAAGATTCAAATGGCTATATACTGATATACTAATGATATTAAAATATATTAATAACTATTACATATCTAAACAATATAGTAATTAACCTCACCTCCCCTACGATAAGAATTCACGTAGGTTAATCATTACAATTAACTATAATAATTATATTGATAAAATAAGATAATTCTTACCTTTAACTTGTAAGCTCTCTCGCTCTCTCCACTCATCCCCTAACTGCGAATTGTTATAACTCATAAACTCACGGATCAAACCCAGGACGATTACACATGGAGCTCCTTAAATACTCATCATATTATCCCTACTCCGCTCTCTAACATATTGAGTATTGTATTATATAGTATAGATCAGACGGCAGGCGATCGGCTATAAACTCTTTTCGAAGTAACGAGAAATCGAGGTATTGTAGAAGTGCTTTATAGCATACTCACACTAGTGCCGTGTGTCACGCCGCCGTTATTCCCGAACTTGTCCATTTGTTTTGGAAAACCGCAGTGACGACTAGGTTTACCACTATAAGGCGGCTATTCCGACTTATTCCCTCATTCGGTCTGAAAGATATTTCTATCTCAGTTTAACGCATGTTTAAGACAAATGTTCCATAACTTGTAGTGCTGAAGAACAAAGAACTCCCGGCTGCAAGTGTTCACATCTGCTCTCGCTCTGAAATTTTTTTTTTAAAGATTAGAGTCCTGATTTGTATATATATATTAGATATTTGATTTATCTCTACATAGTTGACCTCATAAAAATAGTTAGCAAACTATTGGTTCTTAAGCTAAGCTACCATATAAGCTAAGACTTTGACCTCCATCTTGTGCGAAGTTCTGTTGGCATATCATATGACGATTCTGTGAAGGAAAGAAGTTCATCTACTTGATTGGAGCTCTGGCGACTTTTTGAGATGATCAAGAAACATTTGTCATCAGAACTTTCCTCCTTGCGTATAATTGCGAATAGCAGAGTAATTGGTAGTCCCTCTGTGGTTGTTCTGCATGTGCCTGACTCAAGTTTACACATAACGAACCCGGAACAGCTGAATCAGGACCAATGTGGCGATACACTGGTCGCTGTAAAATAGACACTAGCGAGACCACGAGAGAATAAGGTAATTTAATGATTTTAATAAGAATGTAAAAATCCACGTTACATTTTCGCACATAATGAATCAGCTTCGATAATGTGCGGTTTATGGTGCAAAGGAGCAGTGAATAACTTGTGCTGTCGTGATTTTCTTCTGAAAGGGGAACCCATGATCATTCATTTCTATGTCGAGCTTTTTCTTGCTCCAATGATATAGACCCGTCATGATCTCTTTTATCAGAGACTCCCGTACTGTTGCTCTAAAGGCTTATTTACAGTTTTTCAGGTTGAAGGCAGTATGCGGCACTCTCGCTCAAAGATCACTAAGTTCGTTAATATTATGATGGCAAGAACGAGAGTGCTTTATGACTTAAAATTATGGACATGACTCTTAGTGAACTCTCTTGACTTTTGCACTTAAAGGATGGTTCGTGTTCGAATCTGTTCGGAAGTACTTTGGTCATGTCTGACCAGTGTGAGTTAGCTAGCATAATTGCAAGTGTGTTCAGGTGGTGATCGTATGTTATTCATAATTTTACTTGTTAGTATTGCAAACCTTTGGAAATACCTTATTCAATTCATTTCTATATGGCAAAAGATCCTGTCAAGTCACTTTGTTTCTTACCTTATACATGGAATTATGTAACAACAAATGGAACTTTCTGCTATTTTATTCCATTCATAATTTAATAAATAAAATTGAAAAATATAAAATATGATTCTCATATTGCATAAGCTCGTTATCAGAATTCCTGTGGCCCGATTTCTACGCTCATCGTTTATTGATAGTTGCAAGAGGGTTTCCCTAATAGCTCTCGTATTCGAGCGAATAGTTTTCACAAAGATGATGTATGCTATGAGTTAGAATGTGAGGAAACTGTAGAAGAACAATACCATTGGCTACGATATTGGAAGAGAGTAATTATCATGAGAAAAAATAATTTGAGTGTAGAGTATTCAAGACAGGTATTTCCCTCACACGAAACCGTTTCGCTAGGACATTCGCAAGAAATTCGAGGGGGTTTTTTTTTGTGAGAACTTTACCAGTGCGCAACGGTTGAACTATGCGTCAATAAATCCGAAGGCTCCAAGTATTTGCGATCGAAAACTGTCTTATATATTATTACTACTTACCTCTCTCTCTCACCCTCCAGGCCTTGTTTCTTATTAATAAATAATACCTATAATATATGTTATGTGTAGGAAGTATTTGTAGGCTCTAATATGTTATGTATTGCCCGTTATTTCTACTCACTTCTATTCTAGACACTATGCGTACAACGTAGCTTAGAGTACTATAGACCTAATTTGTAACTGTATAGTTATCAATTATATATATAAAATAGATATATATTTTTTACAATCATTTGTTTTAGACAAATTATTATTATTACTTGAACATAACATGGTATAAAGTTAATATAATTATTTAATAGTCAAGACGTTATATATAATATATATATATTAATATATATATGTTATTTTTCCCTATATAACTGATAAATATATATGTAAGTAATAATATTTTTTATAAATCTGTTAAAATTTTAAATAGAAATATATTTTTTAAATATATTTGTTTTAAAATTTAAAGGAAAAGAAAATATAATGAGAGGGTAAAGAATACTGCCTTCTCTGGATTGAACCACCGCATGTTGCGGTGAGGACAATAATGGCCGTGCTCATACAACTGACCATCTCCAATCAAAAATTTGGAGATCATGATCAGTTTTTAAAGCAACGAGTCCGTCAAGGCGACATCAATCCAACTTTTTTGGGGTCGTGATAAAAATTATTCCTGAAGGCATATTTAAGAAAATTATGTGAGCCGGTTTTAGAAAATGGATAAATCTTAATATAGTTAAAGATAGAAGTCATACCGCCCAGCGCGCCAAGTAACTTTTACATGCCAACTCGTGGAGATGCTGAAATCACCGCTCAGTGTTGCGTTGGTCGGGGTGATCAACTTGTCCTCGGCCTGATGTTATTAAAGAGACTAGTATGCCAGTCTACCAATTCAAAAAGAAATTGAAGTATAAATTAACGTATTAGTAATGTATATTGTGATAATTTATGCTATACGTTATATATCGTGAAGTATAATAAGAGAAAGAAGAAGATGCACATTTAGGGACAGTGGGCGTAGTGACATTGCTGGTTGAATGTTGCTGCTTGACGTTGGAAAATCTCGGTGCTTTTAAACACAGTTATCATGAAATGCCCAACTTTTTCGTCAAATAGAAAGAATATGGTGATAAAGAGCATGTGAGAGTATTATGACTGTCCAGCGAAAAATAAAAGGTATATTCATTGGATTGGTTACGAGTGCGATATGTAGTGGTTGCAAGCAGAGCTCGACCGCGCAGATTACATGGTTACAAAGGATTAATGGAGGGGTTCTGCTCAGGTTTTGAGGGAGATTTATATAGTCTCTATATAGCACCGTTATTAATTGAGTACAATAAATAAATATTTAAAAGAGTGGCTACTCATACGGCCAACATAGGCTTAAGAAATAGGTACTTTTCTATAACCGATTGTAGAGCAATGCCCGTAAATTGCTATTCCTTACCGCTTCGTTTCGAATATGAGTGATGTAATCTGATGGTCAACTATACCGCTCTAACTTGGAGCTGCTTTGAGTGATTCTTGTAGTAAATTGCATCTCCTCATCTCTCACGCTCCAATCCACGTCATTTATGTATGTGAATTTCGTAATTGTATTATCGCACTTAAAAGAAATGAATAAGCAAGGTTGTTTCGTATTAACTCTACCAGCTTTGCTAGCAGCTTCGAATACAGAGGGCTCTCTTGCTAGTGGTTTTAGTGCCATTATTATTGATTTAATTTTTATCAGAATTATAGTCGAAAGATGGACTCAGTTGCTAGCATTCTAAATGATATAGCATCATCGGTATCAAAATAATTTTTATCTCGCCACGCAAAAATAGCTCTCGGTCTGGTTCTCAATCCAGAGAAGCAGTTTTTTATTCTTTCTACTTTTTCATTAGTATGTCTTTCTCATTATAATAATGCTTTATTTAATTGCTGATTATTTACTAATCATCTTATGTCAATCTTATCATACTAAGTAGATGATTATCTGATTTTTTTTCTTTTTAGGCTCATTTATTGTATTCCATGAATTCTGAAATTGGCATATACTGGGGCCCTGTCTTATTGAGTTCATTGATATAATATATAGGTTATACATATTACAGTCAGACGGCTCATGATTAGTATTTCTATTAGTTATAATACTTAATTGGTTATGCGTATCTAACTAGTTTGTATCACATACGCACGTTGCTTGGGTTCCAAAGGCCTCACATTTTTGATAAAGCATAACTTCACATACAATGCTGCTGTCTCTAGGAGATTTGTCTTCAAATACTAAACCAATGAGCTCTGCATCTCGCTCTTAGACGCATAAAGCATTTGTTTCAAGTATACATATAGTATCCGCTTAGATTGGTATTTTTCCAAGAAATAGTTTCACATGAAACGAATCCATATATGTACATAGTTTAACAGACTTTATTTCGAATATAATATCTTAGGTCACTCTCACATCAGGACTGTTTTCTATTTATATGAAATTAAAAAGGAGTGTACTTAAATAATATGTTAATTATATAATATAGATTAAATATTATTATATTAAAATAGATTATTACTATGACATACTTTTTAAAAAAAAAGCACATTTAGTGTATTTTCGCGATAATTTATACTTAAGTTACCTGTACTAGCTACTATTATAGGTATTATTATAATTAACATACACGGTCGTATAGCACTCTCAGTAGTATAGTTAGTCAAACCTCAGCCATAACTCAGATCTCGCTCGTAGGTAATTACTACATAATAATATACTCACTACAAAATCAGATTCTAATCAGGTAGTCTATTAGTAGAAGTTTACGTCTATATATTAGTACCGGTGTTGGATCATCACTCGTACATGATAGGCGTTATGTAAGTAGTATAGTGATGTAGCTAATCTCTCAGCTCTCGAGCCTATCTAATAGTTAAGTTAAATCTATACGTTAGATGTAGTTGACCTTTATTACCCTATTATACTTAGTGGATATGTATTATTAATAGCATCTTATCGTATATATACTCACCTAATTATTTAGATATCGTTTTACCTACTACTCACATATTGTAACTAGGTGACTCTAAGTTTTATATACCTATTTATATTAGAAAGCAATTATATTTATTTATATTGTTTTTATATAGTTGTTATAATTATTATAATATTAATAATATTTATATTAACGATCTATATATTTATTTAATTTTATCTTATTTATTATATAATAAAAGATTAATATAAAATAAAAAAATTAAACGTTTTTTTAATTTTCTCAACCTTACCTCCCGTGACCGCCCAAGTTGCATGGACTTTATATGAGGTTTACTATAGCTTGTTCTAATCAGTGGCATCTCTTGCCTACTTCATCACAAGTAATAAGACTATTTAGTGGGTCAGCTCGCTCCTACACC
The DNA here is from genome assembly GCA_015478945.1 of Trachelipus rathkii. Lineage (NCBI taxonomy): Eukaryota > Metazoa > Arthropoda > Malacostraca > Isopoda > Trachelipodidae > Trachelipus > Trachelipus rathkii. The sequence goes on along the minus strand of JABUQX010043498.1, from coordinate 6,975 downwards.
TGTCAAGCTATTAGTAGTTGGGTCACTCACCCATCCTACTTGGCTTCTATGGCAGTCAATGATCGTTTTGCTATATTCAATGCATCATCATTCGTTCACGTTCATCTTCACTCACACTTCTCGTCATCTTCATCGCTCTCTATGCACTGGTGCTCCCTGCTACAAGTCCTCGTTGCCCGCTCGGAGTGAAGAGTGCTCGGGATATAGTTGATGTGTAAACATTCTTGTTCCTCGCGCTCATCAGGCTTAATGTTACATTACTTACGCATGAGACAGAATTGAACAACTGAATAAGTTGAAAGAAAATACTGATCTAGATGCATGAAGTCGAAAAATAAGACTTAAAGACGTGTACCTTAAAGCTCACAATCTTTCTACCTAGTCCTTTTTAGTTGTTGAAATCATCTCGTCATTATGAAATAATCCCACCCATAAATGATCTTTTATCAAAGACGGTCCTAGCAGGAGAGTCTGAGAGCTCTCTCATATATATACCTATTTAAGCAAAAAAAATTGTAGTCTACAGTTCTAAATAGATAAAGTTGCTTTCCCGATATGTGTTACGATTTTATATTGTGTTTGTTGAATTGTTTCACTTTAGGTGCATATCCATCACCCACCATTATGTCCGCCATTCTGACCTTCATTACTTGTACCTTTCTTGTTGCTTTGCTCTGCAAACTCACATTTCTATCTTTGCCGACATTTGAATACGTCGTTTCCCTATCCAAGTCCCTATTTTATTCTATCACGCTTTTCTCTAGCCGGACGGATTCTCACACTATCTCTTAATTAAGGAAAGCGCCAACGCAATTCGATATAGTCACATCTCGCAATTTAGAACCATAAAGACGACTAGTGTATGGCATAAGACTATTGCCATTCCATGATGTCGGACATACTCTTCATATAATATATACATCAACAACGTTAACTTTTATCTAATTATCAATATTTTTTTTTATATTATTTCTTCTTTTGATTACTAATTATATTTTGTAACCCAGTAATTCAGTCATACACAACACAATTTCTATAATATAGTCGTGTTTATCACTGTTGCAATCATAATTATTACTTACAATAGTCTTTTACATTCTTAATCGCTACACACACCACCCCTGTATTAGTATTGAATTGTTGGATCATTATTGTCATCCTATAAGTCTCTGAAGAATATTTCAGTAATATATTTTAGTAAATTAATCTAAAATATTTTTCTCTATCTGGTTCTCTCCAGTATGCTATATGAGCTTGCGTTACTGTTGAATAAGCTTGGACTTGTTGCGGGCGATGCTGTTAGGATGACAAAGCCTTTTTTCCTTTGCAGCGTAGTTGAATGTGTAACACTTGACCTAAACACAAGTCTCAAATTCTTCCCCCTATACATGTAGCACACTCAACCCGTAACTACCATGCTCCTACACTCACAATTCACATCAAAATAATTTTTCAAAGATGCAGATCCTACATTGATACATTCTACCAACGATTTAATTTGGACCCAGCACTTCCCTGTCATTCACACGACTTTCCCTGCACACTGAATAAATTCAAGATAAGTTTTTCTCTCTCTCTTCAATCTCGATATATTGCTTAATCTTTTAATTATCATTATCAATTCTGCTTCTACTGTTACTTGACGATAAAACGATAAACAGATTATATTTCTTTACCAAATATTTTGATTTACTTATCATCTTTGTAATTTCAGAACACACTAGTGATAATGTTATAAATTTAAAAAAAAAAAAGGGGTGAGTGCTTATTATATATAAAAATATTTTAAGAAATATAAAATGTAGGATCAAACTGCTCTAATGTTAACAGGCTTTTTGGCTACTTTCTAACAAGTGACAGACAATTAGATTAGATTTTAATTTTGATTGTGTTTATTCTGCGAGTCGTAAGAGGGACTAAAAAGATTATACGCATCGTGGCGTAACGGTCAAACACTTTGCACGCTCATCTGCTAGGGTCCAGGATCGAATCCCAGCATGGTGAAAATACATCAGGGGTATTTTATTACTATGAATTTGATTGCAGGTTATTGCAATTTTTATGAATTTCTTAAACTCCGGTTCCAAGTATTCTTCACCATGCGAGGTACCCTGTTTGACCCTACGCCCGAGTGTGAGCGGGAGGAGCACGAGGAGTACTGATGCGTGGACAGCAGAAGTATTCCCAGGTTCTTCTTTTAGCTCATCGTGGCGTAGTGGTCAAATACTCAAAACAATAAATATATTTAATATATATGAATATGAGCTACATTTTACCTTGCATCTGGCCAACTGTTAAGTCTGTATCAAGCCGATCAATGCCTGCAAGCAACAGCATCTTTGCAGGTGGACTTGAAAGGAACTTTGAAGACAGACCCTGGAACCAACCAGGCCAAAACTTTTCTGTTGATGACAAATCAATTCTCCATGTATACTTATTTAACTAGAAAGAAATATTATATATATATATATATATATATATATATATATTATTATATATATAGATAAATTCTTATATAGATATATATTTTTATATTCAGAGTTCTCTACGTATATGGTTAAAAAAAGAAGGCTATATTTTCACATGTCTAGGTAAATTTATATAGTATATATATATAGAAGATATATATATATATATATATATATATATATATATATATATATATATATGTCGAAAAATGTTCTATTTATTAGTTGATGATATAGAAATAAAATCCCAGTCCCAGAGAATATATCTTCCCCAAATGTATTAGACAATGTAGTCGAGGACAAAACTCAATATTATGCAACATTTGCCAACTCTGGTTTCATTTGTAATAAAATAAATAATATAAAATATAATATAAAATATAATATAAATAAAATAAAATTATATGTGTATCTATTATTAATTATTAAAATTGCAACCGCTACCCTGAAATTTTTTTTTTTGATTGATTGATTTAAAATGCAATTACCTTCAAACCTCTAATGCTTATTCTCTAACCAGTGGTGGCTCAAGTCAAGTGGAAGTCCCAAGCGGTAAAAATTTTGGGGCCCTCCAACTCAAGTTAGAAATACAAGTTGCAAGAAAATTCTCATAAACTTATTAATTAAAAAGAAAAGTAATGAAAAATTTCATACTGTTACACACACATTAAACAAATTTATTTAAAAAATATTTTTTTATGAATTTCCATCTTGCTTTATTTCTAGCAAAATCATCAATTATTTTGACAGTGTCAATGCGTTTTAAAATTTCCTGCTCTATATAGAAAATGGCCAAGTTATTTAGTCTTTCTTCTCCCATTGCATTCCTTAAATAATTTTTTACTCTTTTTAAAACAGAAAATGATCTTTCTCTGGACACATTAAATAAGGAAATTGTTAGAAAAATCTTCAATAATATTTCAATATTCGGAAATGTGCAGAAAGATATTTCTTTGGCAGCTCGATAGATGTGATATCTATTGACACCACTATCACACGAGAAATCTAAGATGTCTGGATTGTCTGGTGTGGTTTTCATGGTGTCCTCGTTTTCTTTTAAGAAATATTAAGAAATGATCCAATTCATCTTCCAAAGTACTAACAACAGTCATTTTTGTACATAGCCTTCAACTTTACCGCTTTCTTTCTTTCTTCTGTTGACAATTTCCAATAAAAAAAATATACGAAAAGGCTATAGAACAGCTTCATACTTTTGAGTTCTTTGAGATAGTTGTGTCTTAGTGTTATCACATATGACATAAAATGAACTGACTTTAAAATCTTCTCTAATTGTGAATTCATGTCGACGTTTTTGTTTTCATCAAAAAACACGTTTCTCTTTCATTGTCTGCGATTTTGTTCATCTTCCACACTAAATGATAGCCCTGATAAATCAGTTGGCTCTTTTTTAACTTTTTCATATTCTTCTGCAAAATTATTGATAAAATTTTCTAATGACTTTAGTAGGATAGATCCTTTGAATAGTTTGCACTCTACTTATTGCAGTGATTTACTAGTAGCATTTATTCTTTGCAAAATAGTATTCCAAATCACTGTCATTAGGGCGGTTTCGTATTTGTCCATTTTCTTCAGAAGTGAAGTCACCTCCATTATCGTAATTTGTTTGTCTTTTTCTGCATTACAAATCTCATTTAAAGCCTCCTTTACATGGGCAAATCCAAGTTTTATAGCTAATACAGCGTCTGCTCTTGCTGACCATCTTGTATCAGAAACTCTATTCAGTGAGACAGATTGTTTATTTTTACCCATTTCTAATTTACTCATTAAAATTTTCCAGCGATGAGTTGATGCAGAGAAAAATGTGAATAACTTCTGCACAAACATAAAATATTGAATTGCAGCGCTACAACTTTCTGCAGCGGAATTTCCAATTAAATTTAAAGAATGGTTAGTATACAGAATAAAAACCGCATTTGGACTATGTTCTTTAATGCATGCTTGCAAACCTGCGTACTTTCCTGCCATATTTGAAGAATTATCAAAAAA
>JABUQX010043497.1:27500-34763 GCA_015478945.1 Trachelipus rathkii | reverse complement strand
CTAGGGTTAAAGAAAATTGTTTTCTAAAATATGTTAGGGTAAATATGGGATTTTGTGCATGTTAGAATTTTGTGTATGACTTCAAACAGAAACTTGAGCCAACTATAGCGGACATACATTAATGTATGCTCTTGCCGGTTTTGTAATTCTTGAAAGAGAGGCAAAGTTTACGAGACACCGGTCCCCTAATAGACGTTTACGCATATATATATATATTATATAGTATATATATATATATATATATATAATATAATATATATATATATTATATATATATATATATATATTATATATATAAATCATATAATAATATATATAATATATATATATAAAAACCTGAGTATAAATCTGAAAGTACTAGACAAAAAAATTTATGTGGTTATGATTGTGTAAGCAATGACCATTTTGGAAAAGAACCTTTAGCAAGACGTACGATTACTATAGTAACTGATAACAGCCAAGCTTCTAAATGGCAGTAAAACGGCGCCATTGCAGTTTAGTTTGCTTAGCTATAAAGAAATACGAGAAAATTTGATGCTAATTATAGTTTTGTTTGATCTTCGCTATAGAAATCGTTAATACGTATATATTTTTTAGTGAATTCTTTGGAAGAATTTATGCTAATTGCATACCCGTAATTTAGTCATCCTGCTTGTTCAATAGTTTTTTTTCATAGCCCGTCAACAACCCTATCAGTGTATTCTGTTAAATTTGATTACATAAATGGACATTGGTTAAGAATAACAGGAAACACATTTATGAGAAACGGCGACAAAATATAGACAACTGGCTTCTAAAGGGACTTTATGAAAAAAACAACCTTGATGCTTAGTAATATGCAAAATTTCTATGACCCGCAGGTGGGTGATTAATCAAAAAAAAAAAAAACGATTGTTGCATTTGTATTTATCATACAAAATGTGTTAAAAGATATATCATTGATTCCCAAAGTGGTATCGACCCCCAGGGGTCTACAACGACCTGTCTAAAGGTCCATGTAAGCTTCCAAAAATTATTGGGGTCCATTAGAGTAAAGGGTCAACGATAGGTGGCTTCTCATTTAATCATAGTATATTTAATTAATTAAATTTATGATATTTTCAAAAATTGTTGTAAGTTGTAGCCTTTCGCGTGTGGTCGCAATACACTATTGAACTGTAAAAACTGTAATGTGATATGACCAGACATCATTGTCACACACATACGCTGCGCAGTAGAAATTTCTTCGCGAGAGACAGCCGCAATCCCTGTGTACCTTTTATACAAACAAAGTTTTAAAGCAATACGCTAGAAACCATCTAAACATGGAGGATCATCTTGAGCGAATATGTCACCCCTCATAAAACAGGTAAAAGATATTGAAAAACTTTCAAACATAAAATTAAAATCAGATTTTATACCCACGGTGGACAGAATGTATGCTTCGACGTTCACAAAGAAACGAGGATGGTTGTGCGGGCGTTCTTACAATATCTTGCACTACTTTTGTTAGCAAAATCCTGGGGAGAACCACATACTAGCGGAGCAGAAAAAGGAATTTTGCCAGCCACCTTCGAAGAGTTTTAGAAAACTATTACACAAAAACCTGCATCTGATATCATTAAAAAAGAATTTCTTTAAGCAACAACACGTTGAAATGACGTCATTGATGAAATTCAGTTATAATATTGAGAGCGTTCTTGTGTAATGATTTTGCAAACACCCATTCCTCTAATACGGCCTGGACGAGTCAACTTACCTGGTTAATGAAATAGCATTATTTATTTGGCATATGTTTCGTTTCATGTATCGATCAAGAAAAATCCTATGAAGAACTCTGCTCTTTCGCGAGAACTTTTGGACAAGCCGACACTAAGGCGAATTAATATTTATGTTATTGGAAGGATACTTCATTGGAAAAAAAAACGAATCCACTTATCAAATATAATATCGAGTAAACTTACAGATGGAGCACCTGCCATGTTTGGGCTCTAGCATGAGATTTATTAAGCTAAATTAAAACAAATGTTACCCGGCGGTGTTAGCAATACAATGCTCATCCGATCGGACAACAATGAATTGCTAAAATTGCAATTGTTAATTCATCCCGCAACTACCAAATTCACACACTACATAAGCTCACCTATTCATGCCAGTAAAACCGAATCCGAAACAACGGTTGAAACCTGAACGTTATTTGCGAAGTTGTGTGAAGGAAATGACGAGAACATTCATCAATTACTCCTTCACACTGAAGTACGTTGGGTGTCAAAAGCTTTATTTTTTGACAAGATTTTTGCACTTTTTTTAGATATTTTAGCAGTTTCTGGATGCTAAAGATGCCAATTTGAAAGAAAAATTTATCAAGGGGAACCAAGACAGTTGTTCTATTAAAGATTTTACGTAAATTTAATGAGGTTAACTTGCAGTTACAAGGTGACAGTCTAAATTTGATTAAAACAAAGTCCATCATTTCAACGTTTCTTGCCAGAATTAAGCTAATGAAGCAAAACATTGGACGGCGAGAATTTTCCCAGTTCCCCAATTTGTCACCGATAAACTGTCAGGAAGACGACGTTTCAACCTACGTTCAACTTTTAAATGCCCTCTATTCAGATTTTGAAACTGGGTTTGATGATGTTTTCACTATGGTAATACCACAGTGGATAATCTAATTCTATATGTGACATCTGAAGAATACGGATTCATATTACAAGAAAGAAAACTATCGGAATTAACACTAACGAAAGACTTGAGTACAGTTTAAGAAAGGAATATCAGCAATTCTGGCTTCAAAAAAACATACCTTAACTTATCCCGTATTATGGAGTATCGCGAGAAAGTTTTAATTGCTTTCCGATCTTCATACTAAGGGGAAAGGGTTTCAGCGGGGTTGTCAATCTTCCTAGGCAACGAATAAAGAAACAACTGAACATCCATTGAACGCGGTGAAATTTGAGTTAAAACATAACTAAATTGATTTGCCAAAATGTTGAAACTTTATATAAAGGTATCAGGCATCTTCCACTAAAAGCATTATTTTTTGCTGCTCAGTTAAATAAAAAAAAAGATACTAACAAACCTACGTTAAACATATAAATACCCTCTATTCAGATTTTGAAACTACTAGGTTTGAGGATGTTTTGACTAGGTAAGTACCGACAGTGGCTAATCAACCATATGGTAAACATATAAAGAAAGGATGTCATGATGTACAAGAGGAACTGATCGGAGTTAAAGCACTAACGAAGAACTTTAGTTACAGTTAGAAATGGATATCAGAAATTCTGGGCTTGCAAAAAGAGCATACTGTTACTTATTCCCGGCATTATGGAAGGACCGCAGAGGAGTTTTTTAATTGTCTTTCCATCCTATTTAACCTAGTGAAGGGGAATCAGCGCGATTGCCAATCTCCTAGCTATTAAAAAAAAAAAAAAAAAAAAAAAAAAAAAAAAAAAAAAAAAAAAAAAAAAAAAAAAAAAAAAAAAAAAAAAAAAAAAAAAAAAAAAAAAAAAAAACACGGACATCATTAACCGAGGAGATTTGAGATTAAACCTAACTAAATTGATGCCAAATGTTGAAAATTTATTATTAAAGCATCAGGTTCATCCCTCCCAATAAAAGCATTTATTTTTTGCTTACTTATTTTATGTAACAGATACTAAATTTCAATTTGGTTCGTTTTAATTTCAATTTAATTAATAAATGTATAAAACTCAACATGTGTGTTTTTAAAGTTTTTGCAAAAAATCAATATCAGGTAAGCAGGGGGTCTACCCAAAACCGAAAAACATGGCAAGTGGTCTATGAGACAAAAAAGTTTATGAACCTCTGAGATATATGAACATTCATAGCTTATATTTAAGAGGCGTTTAGAATTCATTACGTATTTGTTGAGTTGGTTATAGTTTTTTTGAGTGGGAATGTAAGCAGTATTAGCCAAATTTTGAAATCCTAATATTTAGGAAGATGACTAGATGGTAGAAGAAATATTTTGGGACTAAAAGTATTTAACGATTTTCTCAGATTTGCGTTTGCAAAGTATTTTACCAAATGCACAGAATTATCAGCGGCGAATGACTCAACACTGAAATACAAGAAAATTTGTAAGAATTTTGGCTCTAAAATTGACAATCGTAGGCACCAGCTCTGAATTCCGAAGAGAAAATGTGAAAGGTAAAATTTACGTCATGTGTGAAAATAATTAATAATTTAATTTAGAAATTCGAGGTTAATTGTGAAGTAAGCGTAAAATAAAACATTTTAAACCAATAATCGAAAATAGCGACTCCGATGCAACTGGTCATTTTATTGTTCTATCCCGCTACGGACCCAATAAGTTTAGTTTGTTAAGTGATGTTAGGTATTCACAGTAAATATGTCTATTAACAAATCTTATTATACCCTTAGGGTGTTTTCAGACTTAAAACCAAAAGCGGTTAGATATAGCAACGTTGTTTGCGTCATCATACATGGTAGGAACAATGTAAAGAACCGATTTCGAAAAATAAAATCGGTTTTTAACATTTAAGTTTTCACATGTTTTGCAAGGAAATAAGTATATATATATAATATATATATATCATAATATATATATATATATATACATATATATATAGTATAATATATATATAATTATATATGATATATATATAATATATATATAGTATATATATATGGTTAAAAATTCCTCACAGCGTGAGCTTCATTATTCGATATATCGAGTAATTGATATATATGATATAATTCGATATATATATATATATATATAATAATAGATATATAATATATATATATATATTAATATATATATATATAATTATAATAACTATATATATAATATAAATTATATAATAATATAATAATTATATATATAGTATATAGTAGTGTCTAAGCTGACCAGTCAAGTAACTAGAGAACGACACCCTACCAGTTAAGATACACATTGTTCATACAAGGGGTGAAATGACCTTATATATATATATATATATATATATATATATATATATATATATATATTATATATATATATACTATATATATATATATTATATAATATATATATATGCATATTTGTAGATGACTGTACTGTCTTTTTTCAAAAAAATTTTCGTATATATCTATGCAGTATTGGTAGATACTGTAAGTGACTTTTTTCTGAAATTTTTTCTATGTTCAAAAAAATTTCTTAAGTTCAGAAAAGTTAAGTTAAGTATAGTTTTTTAAGAAAATTCTTTAGCGCAAACTTCTGGAATTATGCCAGAAGCTTGCCACTAAAAATTCCTTAAAAACTAAACTTAACTTAACTTTTCTTGAATCTTAGAAATATTTTTTTAAACCAGAAAACTATTTTCAGAAAAAAGTCCACCAGCTACGTATTTACCAAATATGCCATAATATAATAATATATATATATATATTATAATATAATTATTTACATATATATATATATATATAATATATATATATATATACCTATATTATTGATCTTGCGGATATAAGCATTCATACTTGGACGTCATCGCTTACATCACGGTTCCCTATTTGGACATGATATAAACTATACTATATATATATATATATATATATATATATTATTATATATATATAATATTATATATTTATATAATATTATAATATATATCATATATAGATATAATATATATATATATATATATATTAGGAGGGCCGGGATAGTGATTAGCCGATAGCGGATACCGGATATCCGGCTGGAAGTTTAAACCGGATACCGGATATCCGTCTGGAAATAATTTCTTATAATATATATATTAATAATAATAATAATTATATATATATATTATATATATATATGTATAATATATATGTATATCATATACTAATATATATATACTATATATACTATAACTATATATATATATATATATAATAAAATATGGCAAATGGTAAAGGTATAGCACAGGACTCCATATATTTTCAAAAAACTCTAAGTCCAAAATCAATATATCGATCATTATATATAGGTCTAATATATTACATTATATATGTATATTATATTATTATTTTACCTATATTATCATTATATTATATATATTATAATTATAACTAATATGATATATTCATCAATATATTGATTTTGAACTTAGAATTTTTCAAAAACTATTGGTTATCTGTGCTATAGCCTTTACCCGGATATATAATATATATATAATATATAATATATATATATATAATATATATATATATATATATATATATATATATATATATTATATATATATATATATATATATAAATATATAGGGGTCTCAACGAGTTATGTTACAGCGGTGAATCACCGTACGGGATGTTTAAGTATGAAAATGCTGTGTAGGAATATAAGTTAGATTATTTAATTCATTAAGGAGGATGGATATGTTACCTTGGTGTCTGCGCAAGCGCAATACGAAAACGCGCACAAACATTAATGTCGAATGCTATGAGTATCTTTTTATGCTTCTGTGAAATGCATCACTAAATGACCGGTGGGCTCTTCTTCTCTGACATTCTTTGATGACGTTCTTCGTTTCCACCAGTTACCCATTAACGCGTCAATGTTACCAACAATAGTTTAAAACGTGAATGTGAAAACGGGAAAAAATGTATTCAAGACAGCTCATAATATCGACTACAGTGTAAAGTAATACCGTTGGTTAATGATCATAACAATTTACAACCTTATGAATCTATCCATAACATGCAACGAAGGGAGAAAAAAACGTCCGGTCGTCTTCAATCTTGTACATACAGTATTACAAATTTTGTTCGAAACGCCTCATCCACGGGAGCCAGGTTTCATTGCATGCCATTGACAGTGATGCCGGGTTATTCCCCTACATGCAGCGTTTGTTAGTTTGACGGCGACCGATCATTCGCCGCGATTTTACTGGGTCAATTAAACCACGTACAGCGGTATGTTGAGATACCCCCCACAGAAAGGTATCTTCAGTGATGTAAGTAAGGCGATGAACGCGCACCGCAGGCCATGAAATGGGACCAGATCTTCTGATCCATCTTCCCCGGAAAGTTCTGTCGGGGTAGGTCGTCACTATAGCTGCAGTTTAATATGCTGGCACCCAATCATTGTTAGTTAATATTCTATTCTTTCGTTGTGTTCTTTGAAAGGTTATATCACTCAGCGGAGGTCAAACAAGACGGTGCTGCAGAAAACGGATGGTGTAACGCTTCCTGTCAATTTTCCCTCGAAGAACCTAAGGCTTCGCGATAATCCACTTACTACTAATTGAGCATATACCACACCAAAAC
>JABUQX010043497.1:0-22500 GCA_015478945.1 Trachelipus rathkii | reverse complement strand
TTACTTTGCATGGTATATCCAGAGTTAGATGATAATAGATATAGTTTATTAGTATAAGAAATGATCTACACAAACCCAGGCTTTAAACTTTTCAAATATCATGTTTCCTTCAAGTTAAAAGTAGGATTTCCTTTCTTACCTCATATTCGAACCATTCGATTCCTACCCCAGCTTGCATATAAGGTTGTGGTCAGATTTACCAATATGAGCGAAGGTAGTGTATTTATAAAGAGAAAGACTAGAGGTGAAACATAGGTCAAGTGTGTTCAAGAATTGGTTGGAACGATCCGGGAATGGTGTAGTTCTTGATTAGGCTCCAGAATCGTTGAGAGAATGCTTATATGATGTGGCGCCTCCTCCCCACCCTAAATCAGTATGAGAGGATCCCAACCATTCAGTGTTGTGTACATTGAAATCCCCTAAATAGAGGACCTCAGTATTTGGATGAGAAGATATAACAGTCTCGTGAGAGGTATAAGATATTCAAAGAAAGAGTGAAAAATCTGTTCTGTTAGGAGAACAGTAGCAGATGCACAAGATTATTGTAGTAGAAGGAAGAAAGATTTTGGCACAGGAGCACGAAGTTAGGAATTCGACTATTCACGAGACTCCTTACGGATATTAATGTTTACATAGGCCACACACCAACCTTCAGACGGAAATTATGAAATGAAAGTTATAGTTAGATACATTAAACGAGTTGAGGTTGAATTCTTAGCCATCTGAGTCTCAGACAAGACCAGAAAGGTAGGGTTTAGAGTTAAGTATAGGTGATATTTCCACAGACGGCAAAGTAGATTTTAACCGCGGGTGTTGGTTAAGTTAATAGAAAGCCCGCGCCTTTTGCAAATCGGCCGAACCTTTCACACACATACATTTGTACTCCTACACACACGAATAAATGAACAATAGACAAAAACAGACTAAAACAAACAGAAGAAATTGGGATAAAAATTGAAACCAAGCAAAATCCGATTCCTATAAATTACAGCATAAAATAATTAAATAAAAAATATACTACTATATACTAAAAAAAAAAAACAAACCTAAACAACTTACACACTTAACTAAAATTGTATTAAACACCTACAACTAAAATAAAAAAAAATAAAATAAAAAAACTAAACTCCTAACAAAAAATGTTATCATTATTATTTACATTAACATAAAAATAATATACATTATAAACTGAAAAACTAAAACTTAAACCTAAACAACTTAACTAAACTTTCAAAAATTATTAAAAACTATCAAAAAGAAAAAAAATGAAAAACAAAGGTTAAAACTAAACAACTGTCGTTTACGAACACTCCAAACTTTTTAAACCTCGTCCGAAGATCAAGTTTTAAGAAATAATTTCACTTTGATAATTTTATAAAAAATTTCTACTCAAACAAAGGTATGAATTTGTAAAAAAAACACACACATATATAAATATGTTCCAAATTCAAAAACGAAACGCAAGATCCAATAGGCGTCATCTCCAATCATCTTTCAAAACCGCTTTTTTATTTTGGTACATTCCATTAACTTTTTTCATTAGACACTGCAAAGCTATTATGACAGCTCTTGCTTGCATCTAATGACACGCAACCTTGTTATTCTTCTCCTTCACCTGCGAGTTTTATGTTTTAGCTGCTATTATATATATATAATACTCCTATAAAGTGTCATGGTGAACTTTCATCATTTTTTACGTTATCATAATTTCGACGTGAGTTTCAATGGACTTTCTTGTTGCAACATAAGCAACCTCGTCCTTTCGTATGAATTCTTTCATCATTTCAAGAGAAATTGTGGATTGGGTCAGTAAAACTCATTTTGGATCCACTACGAAGATCTTCAGGCCTCTTCGAATTCTAAATGGTCCAGTTTTGCCATCTCCCATTTTTAATGACATTTCCTTCTCATCCTGTAGTAACTCAACTTTTGGAGAATTTTCCATCTCTTTACGTCCCTGTCAAACCCCTTATCAAATAATTTTGAATATAAATAAAATTTAACGTATAGAGCCGCTCCTCCTGTTTATGCCAAATTTCGTCGAATTACAGAGGATAAATTAACAGTTGCAAAAACTGAATTTAATAATTTTGAAAGCTGGTATCATTCGACCTTCTAAATCCCCCGATCGTCGCCTCTTTATCTCGTTCCAAAAAAGGCTCCAGGTGAAGGGCTCCCATGTGGTGATCTTATAACATTAAATTCTATAACAAAATCAGATTGTTATCCTCTCCCTTATATTAACAGTTTGTCTCATAAACTTCATGGTACTCAAGAATACAGTAAAATAAATCTTCTCCGAGCATATCAGATCCCAACTCATCCTGAAGACATAGAAAAAAAAACTGCCAGTGCGACCCATTTTGGTCTTTTTAATAATAAAAATTCCTTTTGGTCTTGCGCAATGCTAGGGAGCTGCTTCTCCAGCGCTTTAATGATTTCAATTTTCTTCGACATATATACCTTTTGTTTTTGTGCATCTGGATGACATTAGTTTTCTCAGAGAATTCAAGAACAAAAAAGACATTTGATCAGGATTATTCAATGACTTACATTAAAACCACTTCGTTATTCTGTTCCTAAGTGTTTTATTATGCAATCATCTCTAGACTTTTTAGGTTATCATATTTCTTTATGTAATGGTTTTAGTACACCTGACTCTTAGAAGTCTCACCAATTTCCCGCCTATCCTCTGTCAATGATTATTTCTAGGTCCGTCGTTTATTGTAATCGTAGGCTATGTATCGTCGTAATTCGCATACACTTTGCAAACTTTAGTTTAACCTCTTTCGCGAATTGTCCTAACAAACTCTAATCCTTTCTTCATTGTATCATTCGACCTTCTAAACCCCTTGGTCTTCGCCGCATCATCTCGTTCAAAAAAGCTCCATGTGAAAGGGCTCCCTTGTTGGTGATTTTAGACACATTAAAATTCTATAACAAATCAGGATCGTTAATCATCTCCCTTATATTAACGGTTTGTCTCATAAACTTTCATGGATACTCAAGATACAGTAAAATAAATCTTCATCCGAGCATCATCATCAGAATGCCCAACTCATCGGAAGACATGGAAAAAACTGCCGTTCGCGACACCATTTTTGGTCTTTTTGAATCTTGGTTTCTATGCCTTTGGTCTCGCAAGTGCGCGAGCTGCTTCTCCAGCGCTTATGGATTCAATTTTTCGAGATATTCCTTTTGTTTTTGTGTATTTGGATGACCATATTTGCATCAGATATTTCAAATACTACATGATAATCGCATTTCTGTTCCTAAGTGTTTATTTATGCAATCATTTCTAGACTTTTTAGGTTATCATATTTCTTCCAATGGTCTTAGTACAGCTGACTCTAAGAAGTCTCAAATTTCCGCCTATCCTCTGCCAACTGACTATTCTAGTCTTCGTCGTTTTCTTAGTATCGTAGGCTATTATCGTCGTTTAATTCTTAACCTGACAAATTTAGTTTATCCTCTTTCGGAATTGTCCTAACAAGTCTAGTTCTCTTTCTTGGTCTCCTGTAGGCTCTAAAGCATTTCAAGAAGTTAAAATTGCTATAGCTGACGCAGCATCTCTCTATTTCTCTCATTCAGATGTCACTCATCTCCAATCAATTGGTCACTGACGTTTCTCAAGTCGCCATCGGAGCTGCACTACATCAGATGATTAATGGTGGTCAACCAATACCTATCGATTTTTACAGTAAAAAAATTAACTATAGAACAAAGATGATATTCCGCCTTCGATAGAGAACTTTAAGCAGCATATTTTGCTGTACATTTTTAGCATTTTTATGAATGTAGAAATGTCCTATGTACGGATTATAAACCTTTTGTTTCCGCTTTTTATAGCAGAAACCCAGCAAAGACATCTTTCCATCATCTTGGAGTACGTCTCTTCAGCCTTATATATTAAAGGTTCAGATAACGTCGTAGTTGATCTTCCTGCTATAGCACGATCACAAGCTACTGACGAAGAATTGCAAACTTACAAGTCGAAACTTCATGTATTTCCACTTTGACAATCTTCAAATTTGGTGTGAAACTACTACTACTCATCCTCGTCCGTTTCTTCTCAAGCAGAATCGTGAACAAATTTTTCAAGATCTCCATACTATGTCTCATCCAGGTGTCAAAGCTTCTCTTCCATTAGTGAAGACGCGCTATTTTTGTCCCAATGTTGATAAAGATATTCGTGTATGGACTCAATCTTGCCACCAATGTCAAAGTTTCAAGATTCATCGTCATACAAGGCAACCTATTATCCCATTAGAAATTTCTTCCAAGCGCTTTGAAACTGTACACATTGACATTGTCGGATCCTTACCTCCGATAGCTGCAATTCAAGAGTCTTCAGCAGCATTTCGATATATTCTAACTTGTATAGATCGAAATACAAGATGGGTGGAAGCTTTTCCTCTTCAGAACCACTGCAAAATCAGTCTCTTACGCTTTCTTACAATAGATCTCTAGAATCTGCTTGCCATTATGTCATCACGGATCGTGGACCTTAGTTTGAAAGGGAATTCCTTAGAGAACTATCTTTGGGTTTTATCACAAATCAGTCAATATATATACATACATACATACAAAAAATATATTTATTTTTGGATATACGTATTCGTTGACTTTTACACAAATTTTATATGAACATAACCTTAATTGATGTAAATTTTATCCAGTTAGTTATATCAAGAACTATAATAACTAATTACTATAATTGAATATTGTACAAAAGCGTACCTTTAGTTGTACCGCCTCCATAAACTTTCCTAATTTTAAGCTTGGTCTTCAGCTATTAGGATATAAATGGAGTTACATACAATAATTAGCAGATTTCTCAAGAATATTGCAGTGAAGGAAGCTCAGGTTTCGAGCGCAAAGGATCGTAAAAAAACGTCTCGGTTATTATGCAAAACTGAACAAGTCATACCTCGAACATAAAGCATTTTCAATTCTCGATTTAGAAACATAGGCTTGGATTGAGTATCGAATGAAATATTAACCGAGACGAGGATAACTATTGAAAACCAAATAGACTTCTAAGAGATTTATTCCGTATATTGACTCCCCAGATTGGATCCTAAATTATTAGTTATCTTTTATGACTGGAACACTAAGAACCTTTTAATTATATAACTTAAAAAATTAATTAAGAACTTAACCCTAATATAAAAGAATATATCTTTAAAAAGTAAAATATGATAAGAACTGTAAGTGATGCGAACAACAAATGTTAATAGTTTGTCTAATCATATTTTTCAAAAAGATATTTGAAACTAGTAACTCTGACAATAAAATATAAAGCTTCAAATAATTTAAAATATAAATATATAGTTATACATATAATATATATATATTGTAGTGTGTATTTTTGTAGGAAAATATTATCTTTATGTATAGAGCAATATATAGAAAATAATAATAATATATAATAATAAATACTTAAAGGTCATAAAGTTTGTTAATTGAGCCATGATATTCACTTTTATATCTTTAAATTATATATTTCAACTTTCGGATTACATTTAGGCTATAACTCCATCATTAGTGAACTTAAATAAAACATAACCAAGGGGAAGACTTATATAAATATATTGAGAGCTGATAAGTAATATCGAAATAGATCGATAAGTATATGGCATTCCAGCTATAGGAATGATAGTTAAAGTGGGATAAATTATAGTAAAAATTAATAGATAATGAATATAACAAGTATTAAAATGAAGAAGAACTATAAACAAAGTGGATATCTACTGCTAACAGGATAATGGAAAGAAATATAGCAAATAAAAACTATCACAAGAAGAAACAAATTAACATTTGTACAAAAATTTAACATAATATATCAAATGTGAGACTTTATTTAGAGGTTCACTTAGGTTTCATTAAGTGAAACTTTTAAAATAAAAATAAGCGTGTTAAGGGATGGATAATTACTTTATAAATAAAAGACTATAATATCTATCCCTGCTATTGATTAAAAGAGTTTCAATTTAATTTTAAAATGTCAATTTTAAGTTTGGTGATCCTGCTGAAATGCAAGGTCCCAAATTTCCTAATACTAAAACTACTACTAATGATGTTTCTAAATGATTCCTTATAGTTCGACAATCACTTATGAAATCTATCTTAATTTCAGCAGTGGGACCCATGTGGTCGGCAATCCTGCTTTTTATGTGAAAATGTGATTTTTCCGTTTTTCAGACTAGATTTCGTTTAACTTGTTTTAATTCCTACTTTTTGTATACATTTAATATCTTTAGATTTCCTCATTTTATAAACATTTAAATTAATTCAAACAAATTTTCAGATAATTCCATCATTGCATCTCCATGGTTTATTATATAAAACTAAATAACCGTTTTATTGACAAAACATTCAGCCCTTTCAAATTAACATAAATCTCATTGAACAAGACCCAAGAGTGTTTCGAGTGCATATCAAAGCAGTTAAAATATTACGCATTATGCAAGAGTTAAAAATCATTTTTTGTTTCTAACTCATTTTTTTTGTCCCAATAAATTCATTTGTTTAATAACAATTTTTAGTTAAGTACGATTTTCAAATGCAGATATCTATCTCTCTTGGTGTAATCTCACTAATTGGATTACTTTTAGTTACTTTTCCTTCATAAATTTCATTTTTTTAATTGTTTTTAAGTTTATCACTTCGCACATTGTTTTTACTTACATGATTCTCATCTGATACATAAAACAAAAATGACGGCAAACATAACACTTGAGGGTTTGTTTAGATTAGCATATTTTGATATCCAAGCCATAATATATTATTGGAGCAGACTTTTTGAGTTTCTTCTTCGATAGATTTTTAACTATACCTTAGATTATTTGACGAAACTTTTAAACTTTGTTGATTATTTATCAATTAAAGCTGATTTTTCTCCCCCGTCTGTGAAGTTTTTCTAGAGATGCCTGTTCAAACTTTTCGTTGAAATCGAAAATTGGCACAAAGCTTTGTTGTAAACACCATCAATTACTGAAAGACCATGTTTTCGTAGATGGTTTTCTTACCTAGAATATCTCTTTACTTCCCTCCCAACTCTTTGTTGGAGAAATTACGACCCCGACTCCCTCCAAAACCAGGCTCAGGTTACAACTATTTAAGAAAATGCAACTTTCAAACCAGACTCGGATTGCGATCCCTCTTCCGAGTAGACCTAATACGATTCAGATTCCGACCCACCTTAATTTACCGACTCCATGAATCCGGTCTATATTCGATTCCACAAACCTGGTATTAAGATATTTTTTACCTGTAAGCTATTCAGTATTACTGAAACTAGTCAAACCTAGTAGCGTCAATAATGCGTTGAAAATTTAACTTATACTCTTTTACGAAGATTTTCTTACTTTAGCAATTGAGACTGTATTATTATATTTTAAAGTTAACATATCCCGACGCATTCTATTTAAAATCGATTAATAATTCTATCACCTTTCATTCTTAAAATATATACAGTTCCTTTCGGCATCTTTTTGAACAAATAAAAGTATGGACCGTCTCTTCACGGAGTGACTCTGAATTTCTTCTAACTAATTTCTGTTTTCATCTGCATTACAAGTTCTGATTTTAAATTTCACTAACGCGTATGCTTTTATAATAATCTAAAATTTTCTATTATTAATTTTTTTTTATCATTTTATATTAGCTTATTTCCATCTCTCAATATTATTCCTCTTTAGTTACTTTTTTTTCTTCTTCTTATAGTAGGATTTTTTTATAATTTTTATTCTTCGAAAATTTAGGTCAGTTCAAATTACCTAAAAAAGATAACATAAACCACTTTTAAAAGAAAGTAATTTCATTTACTAACATTCAAAATCGATCATTATATTATAATAGAAGATATTTTTATTGGCCAAAAAATGGAGGTAAAGTAAGCAGATGCATATATGCATTATCATTGGAAGAATTTGAAAGATCAAGGTTCGATGTGTCCTAACAGATTTGTCTCAAATTTAATACGTAAGATTTAGTCATATAATAAACAATTGACTTTTAGCATCATATCTTTAGCGGTTTTCGATTACGAGGGTCCTTTTGAAGTGAAATAACTATTTTTAGCATTATTCCAGTAAAAATTTAATTAAAAAGTCGTTAAAAAACTTTTCTTACAAAATTTTCAGTATTAAGAGTTAGAAGTTAATTGAACAAATAATGATTTGAACGAATTTACACTAAAATGTTTATCGAAAGGGCCAGTTTTCAAAAATTTTAAAAGTTTGAATAGATTAACGGTATCTTCATTCTATTTTACTTAATTTTTTACTTTTTATACATCAGTTTTTAATTAATTTCTTTTTTTTTTCATTCTAATTTATATTGATAATCCCTCTCTTAAATGAACTTTAAATTTTTATTCATATCTTAATAGAACCAAAATATGAACTTGAAGAGAGAGTTCACAAAATCACAAACTTAATTGACAGCTTTTATGATTATTCCATACACTTTGAGTAGAGCTATTTTTCCCTGAAAAATGCAACTTTTTTTTACAAATATTTTACTGGAAGAGTAGAAATTATCATAGTATAAATTTATCTTGTAGTATGTTGTAAATAACTAATATGTTTCTTTGTTTTCTTGTCTTGTTTGCTTTAATTATTTCAAATTTTTACTGTGTCATTACTTCCTGTAATACAACTCATTCAAAGTCGGAAGCCTAGATTTTTTTTTCAAGTTTCATTATTATTTGATATATCTATATATTTATTTCCTTTTTCCTCTCTCTTTATTTCCATTTTAATTTCTGGCTGTGCACTGGATTTTTATCTTCATTTGTATGCTTGTAGTCATTTGGGTTTAGGCAAAATGCTATCCTTTTAAAATAATTAGTTTATTTCTTCAAGTGTTAACGTTTCTTTTACTTAATTTTTTAAGATTTTTTGTTTTTTAAAGATTGTTGATTTACTATTTCTTTCTTCACATCTCACCTTTCAAATGAATAAAATTTAAATCGTTATTAATCAAGTTTTGTTGTATTACTCTTTTGCCCTTTATTGTGTACTAGTATTGCAGTTTCGTAAACTGTTTCTTCTTTTATATATATAGTGTTTAAGTCTTTTTATTTCTTTAGTTATCAAGGAATGGTATTAAAAATGTACCTCAGTCTTATTTTTATTTATTATTGTGTTTCCACAAAGGGTTTAAAATCTTCAATTCACTACATAGATTTTTCGTATGTTTCAACCTAAATTATGCATTTTTAAAACTTTGATCACTTTATCAGACGTATTCTTTTTTGAATGGGCCAAAAGCAGGATTGTAGCATTTGTGGTACTCAGCATTATTTGCATTAATTTTGTTTGTCATTTAGTGATTTGCCATGTGCCAATAGGACGCAATATGTATCATGACATGGTTCATGTTATAATATTGGATATAAGTATTTGTTTCTTGATTACATTTAAAAATCTGAGTATTACTTTCTATTTCGTTTTGTTATTCTTTCTTTCCTTTTTTTCTTAAAGAAGAAAACTTTTCGTTTTCTTGATTTCTGTATAAAATTTGTGGGTATGTCCATAAATCTCTTGTAAACAGTTGGTTTTCATCTTTAATACATGTTTCAAATAATTTCTGAGATTTTTTGTGCATGCAATAACTTTATAACTCAAATTGTTATTAAGCTTTTAAAAATTATGTTCTGCTCATCAAATTTTATAGTTCTGTTGTGATAATGCATTCCTGCTTTCTTTACTATGTCTGTCACTGCTTTGTTTTTTCTTAAGCAGTGTCTACGATGCAATATATATTGTTAATTAATGAAAGAGTCGATAGAAAATGATAACTGTTAAATAGGTAAGTAAGTAGAAAGACTATAAAGTTCATAATGCTTCATTAATGTATGACATTATCGTATCATTATTGAAAACTTTTATAGCTGTCGATAATATGCTTTGAACTAGTATTCAACATATATTTTCGGTACGCTATGTTTTTATTTGAAATAATTTAAGCTTTATTTAACATAATATCATGAAGATAATGAATATTCTTATACGTGTTTAATTTTAACTCTTGATGCTAAGTATCATTAGTAGTTCTCTTCCTGGTAATTGCAGTGTAATAAACAATTATGTCTTTTTTTTTTACAGATATTAGATTTAACGATGATAGCCTTCCAGTGCGTCAAGAATTTTTTTCCATTAGCCTATCTATATTTAAAATTGTCCTCCATATCACCAAAATACTATTGATATTAAATATAAAAACTTTAATTTTTAATTCTTTTTGATTCTTGTCATATAGATTAATATTACAGAAGCTCATTACAGTATAAACGTATCATCTTTCAATGTTGTCAAGATAGTTAGTTGATTACTATTCTTCGCTCTGTTTCGCGTTTCATCTTCTTAATACTGAAGAGACGGGTGTTTCGTTGAGTTCCAGCTTCAAGTTGTGTTTCTCCTCTGCTTCTCTTGGCATATTCATTTTAATTAGCTGTCGTGCCCTTTACTCATTATTTCATAACGTTATCGCTATGTCTGTCGTCTCTTGAAGTTCGGGATCTACCTAATCATACTAATATCTATCTATGATATATATATATAATCTAATTACACTACAACAACATACGAGTATATATATATAGTTATAATTATATACTATATTATGATGGATATATATATATATATTATATCTATTATATGTATTATAATGTATTTAATATTAATCTGAAGTATCAGACTTGGTATAGGTTATATACTATTATAAATTATCTATTCTACCTCTATTATTGAGTTATAATACTCGAATAAATTCCCCCAGGCTTCGATTCGAACTGCTCAATTTATGTTCTCTCGCTTTTACGGTTATACTTTTCGTACAGCAGAAAGTCCTTGTGCGATTACGTTGTAACTCGCCTAACGGCAATCCGCTAGCTGGTCAGTCTATCTCGTAACGGGTTTTTCCATTAGCACAAGCCGCCAATGTGCTCATTAACCGCTTTGCAGTGGAATGAAGCTAGTGATATAGAATACTCATCTCTCGCTCCAAGCAGTCTCGAACCGTGGGCCCGTGCTTTCTAGGCCGATCTCACCACTGAGCTGGAGCCTCTCTCTCGTTCCTCTCTCCTTCTTCCCTATTATATATATATAATATATATTTCTTTAATATAGATAATTATCATATATAAATAATTTATAATATTATTATATATAATAAAAATTAGTTTTCCGCGTTTCACGTTCCTTATTTGAAGAAATTCTCTGTATTTCCTTTCCCGTTCTTTAAGGTTTACATTTTGTTCGATGTTCTTTGAATATATTTATTATATATATTAATTATATAGTATATTAATTAAATATAAATTAATTATATATATTATATGTACAGTGTACACGCATGTATATATGGATAAATTGTTTAAAATATCTATTTTACGAGTGCCTTATATATTATTATACTATACATGTCAAAACATTAGATAAACGTTTTAACAACATGCTCAAATTCTATTAAAACTGTAACGAGTAAGTCAAATGCAGTGAATTAACTCTCTATAAGATTTAACTCTGACGTATCATCGAGAGGAGAACACGATCATTACGTAAATTTATAGCACCAGCATTCACAACTTAAGTTACGTTTCGATGACGTTAGAATAGCGGATACAAAACGGTCTTCCTCTTCACTGACATTACAATGGACATAATGAACAAAAAATAAGGTGTTAATTTTGCCAAATGATTATAATATACCAATAATAAACATATATGGATCATATTAACCAAAATGAAAAGCAATGCTATGCTATAGATCAGGCAAGCATTATTATATTCCACTCACAACCTTAATGTGCTATTATATTAATGCATATTATATCTTAATTTTAAGATATGTAAATTTTTCTTGTCGCACTGGACTCGAGATGAGTATCCTCGTCTGATATCTAATTATAATATAGGTAATATTTAATGTGTATATTTTACTAGATAAAGAATTTCATTAATAAAATTAGTATTTTTATTATCCTTGGAATTAAACAAAAAATTTCACCAGCTTCTGCCACACAATATTATTTTGCTCATCGCTGTGAAAGATCTAAAAAATGGCGATTTAGTCAGTTCCTTCTGCTAACTCCCCATCTGTCTTTTGACTCGGACATTCAGCTTCAACGTTTTCGCCGATAATATGGAATTTACAAAATCATCGGAATTTGTAAACCCCCCATCTTTTCAAATTTATGGTATTGGATTTATCAAATTTGTATTAGTCTATCCGGGAAACTGAATCACTATAGTGATGTCACAATTGGGTGTTTTAAATGATTAGAGATGAGGAGCTTAACTTTATCATTAGAAAGGAATTATTCTTAATACTCCAAAAAGCTACGAATAAAGCTGTATCTACTATCTTTGTGAAATCAACTGTTGCGGTTATGTACAATTCGCTTTAATATAACACAGATAAAATCAACTTCTTGTTCAAATATGGAAGGATCACAAAAAGTGAACATTCAAAACATGTTAAGAATAACATTATATTTAATTTGAAAAGGCATGAAGAGAAAATGGAGCATAGATTTATATGTGTTGGCTTGCGAATACATTTTAAGAAAGAAGTTCTGTTTGCATAATTAGATGCAAAGGAATATCTCATGTGTTTCCGTAAGCTTAAATTTGGAAGGATTTAATTATAATTTGAAAAGGAACATTATGGAAAGATGTAGGGACACAGTAACACATACTCAACATATCTCTCCAAGAAACAAATTAGAAAAAGGAGGGCCTGTGGAAGGAGTTGTGATTCAAATAAATTCAATAATATTGGCATTATCGACTAGACTACTGTCCCAGCGTGTTGATAGTATCAGCGAGTAATATTACTGTTAAAGGTAAAAAAATTATGAATATACGAATAAGTAGACTATATAAATTGGGATTCTGTAAGAATATGTTTAGGTACCAAAATTCTATTGAATAAACATTGATTGGAATTTTGAACAAACTTAATAATATCAAAACTAGTTACATGATTAAAGGGAATAAATATTTCCTATTTTATAATAAAGTCCATGGCATTTTTATATGAGTGGATGAGATAGTGCCATCAAGGGAGAAAGAAATGAGGCTAGCCACTTATTTAACTTAAAATAATATTCAATGTCTGCATATAATGGGTCTAAGTGACACCATCATCGTGCAGTTATAGAAAACCCTACATATATGTATATGGTTTGTGACTGTTATTTTTTTAAAGATGTCATTTCGGCGCGAATAACCTATTAAAATGAATATAATTGCGAGTTAGAAGGTCTGTGTTGGTTTTCGTAAGATTTTCATCACAACCAAAATGTTATTTTATTGTATAAATCCCTCATAATTAAGAAGGACAATTACCGGCTTTTATCTGCTTTGCGATGCAATATATTATTTGTTTCTTTTTTATTAGAGATACATTCGCATAAAATCCGTTATATTTATTAGAAATGCTATAGAAAAACAATAGGTGATAAATTGTGAGAACATAAAAGAAACATAATATCTTTTATTGAAAGGTGAAAGTGTCCACTAAACCAAGTCAAACCAAATGCAGGATGAGTTCAAAACACTATTGATAAATCAGAATGTTGTAATATTGATCATGTAAACTTTGTCCCAAGTGAATTCAAACATATTGCACAATTTCTGTTGTGATGTATTTCAATAGGTAAAATATAAACCATCTTAGATCTTGATTTTTTTAAAAAATCCTCTAATGAAGAATATTTGGTTAAATACACTAAGAAAATACAATAAGTATTTACGAGAAGATTATTACATATTCTGATGTGCATTCCAAACCTCTTATGCATTTATTGGAAAGGGCTCAGAGTTAAAATTCACATACAGTATCCTTTAATATTAAAATATTTGGTATAACTTTCTCTTTAAACATTTTCTAAAAAAAAACTTGTTTTCTCATGTCGCATTCTGTTTCTTACTTTCATTAGTAAAATGAAGTTTTACTAAAGGAAAAGGTGTAACATATGAACAGGGAGAAGCTCTCAAGCATCAGCAGTTCTTTTCAACATTTTAATCTTGTTTATCGATCATTTATGCTTACTAAATGTAAGAAAATGCTTGAGTCTAAGAATAAAAGGAAATCAAACATAAAAATAAGACATGTAGTTACGTTCGAGCTGTAAATAAGACATATTTGAAACAAGAGTTGATTTATCTTTGATACATTAGAAATTACGCCTATCCAAATTTTAATTATTAGAAGTAAAACTTATTCTACTTTTTGGGATTAAGTAACAAATTCCTTTCAAATGATACGTTTAAGTATCCGCATTCTACTCAACTTTACTTACATTTAGAATTTATGTTTAAACACTATTTTGATATAACTATTGTTTTCCTTATCAACAACATTTTGTAAATTATAAACACTAAATTTGAAAATGGGTGCGTTTACAAATTCCTGTGAGATATGTATAATTCATATTCGCGAACTTATAAGACCTGAGTAACGATTTAGAACAAAAGGGTGAGGTTAGAGGAGCGATGACCAAATGCATTTTACATCTTCACAGAAATGAGCATCATTGATTTGAGGTGAAGTTTTGTAGTAATCTTCCGGAAAGATCTATTCAGTATTTACAAGTTTTGTTATGGCAACTAATTAATATTTTATTACTTCCGAGGTCTTTAAATTTTTTCAACTTATTTCAGAATTTCAATAGAAAATATTAAACTATATTTATTCATGAATTATTGTGAAGTATTTTATGTTCTATTCTCTTAATTTGCTTGTCATTTTTTATATTCATATGTAGTTTGGAGTCTTTAGAATAATTAATTTTTTTCAATTTAATAGTTGTTGAAGATTTTTTAGTGGTGCGATAATTCGTTTAATTTAATATTTTGATTTCCTGTTTATTGAATATATGGTTTAATTGTATAAGTTTATATATGAGTAACATATCAACCTATCGAGATTTAGCTTATATAGTTATATTTCTATATATAAAATAAAATATTTTTATATTATTATATAATATAATATATATTATATTATATAGTTGGTACTAGATTTTTTTTTCAATATATTATAGATGTTCGTCTATAATATATATTATAATATTATATAATAAGTATTATATTATTATATTATATATTATTAATATTATATATATTATTATATATTATATATATTAGAGACAAAATATTAAATATTCTAAAAAAATGGATAAATATAATTATTAATACTTGCGCTAATGTACTTTAATCGCAGAGGAAATAAAAGATAAAAACAAAAGATACAAATAACACGAATTTGAACCGAAGTGAAAGTAGTCTTCCACTGATTAGCTCTACACTAGATTTCAAGTAGGTTTCAGAATCTAATGTTACAGTTTTCTTTTACTGAAGCAGTTAGACACGGATAAAATTGCCAAGGTGTAAATGTTTGGAAAAAAAATGTGATGGGAACAATAATAACTAGTCCTCTTTGCTTTTTTGGCGATCTTATCTTTTCCATTTCAACTTCTAAATTAATTGTTTTTATTTAAACATTACTTGGATTATAGAATCTAATGTTACACAAATTTTATTTTAGACTATTTACTTTTAATACACATACATTTACACAAATAAAGAAGATTAATTTCTTTATGTTTAAAAGGCCTCTTCCTTTAAATATGAGCCAACAATGTATAAATAATGGATATCAATGCGATTACACATTTTTCAAAAATCAGCTGAAATTTTAATGTTGCCATTTTCTTTGTGGCTTCAAGTTTAGTTTAACTAATATTCACTTCATTATTCACTTTCAAACAAATAAGCGTTAGTATAGCAAATCGTGGTTAAGAGTATTTTAACTTAAATAGTAGTTTCATTATTATTATTATTTCAAGACTGAAGGCTAGCTATCGGTATGACAAGTGAAGCGGAAAGGAGATTTTTGATTATCTCAATCAATTTAGTTGTCTACAGCTTTGTTATCAGAGACCAGCAGCAAGCCAATATAAAACGATTCATGCTGTTTCCCAGCGATCTTCCGCAAACTTTTAATCTCTTCTTGTACTCTTAGCGAAGATAAGTTTTTTCATTTTTTTTCAGAAAAATCGACATTACTATATATGATAATCTATAATTATAACTATATGACCGTCACAACTAAGGAAGCAAGAAGAGCACAAGTTGACAAGCTGCTAATGGAACGGAATATATAAAATGTCTATTGGGACGTCATGTTACGTCACTAGGAGTTGACAAAACTATCCGACTCGCCTCTTGTACTTGGTAGCTTTAGCAACACTGAAAGAAGTAGGCAACCATAAAATAAAATTAAGCGATTAGAGGTCGAAATTGTAATTGCGAACTATAAATAAAAACTCCTGTCTTAAGAAGAAATCGATTGGACGATAAATTTAGTCAGCTAGATGAAAGAAAGAAGAGGGAGACTACAATATATATATATATAATATATTATATATCAATAATATAATAAATATATATCAGATACATCGAGTTCTGAATTTTAAACTGTACTGTACATCTCTTGTTAACTTTCGAGAACTTTTCTAGAACTTTTGTAGTTTTGATAATAAACTGATTATAATAATGAAATTAATACGGCATAAAAACCGCAAAATAAAGATGCAAACTTTTTTGTCACAGTGCATTTGAGAAAAATGAAGCAAAGCAAATCTAAATATATATTTTATTATATATATATATTATTATTTATATTAATATTATATTAAATATAATTAATAATATAGTGTGTGTGTGGGTGTGTTAAGCGATAGCCCGCATCCTTGAGAAAAATGTGTTGCCAATTTTCAAATGAATTGTATTTCTGCTTCATTTACAAAAAAAAAGAAAAAAAAAAAAAAAAAGAGGGTGAAAATGATTATTAACAAGTATGCTTATAATTATAAATATTTTTGAATCGCTTAAATTTTAAAAAAAAGTAAGCCTCGTTTAATTTACGCCTCTATTTCAGTAAAAAAATCTCCACACTATAATAATATTAACCAAGTATGATATTATTTAATCTACATTACCTTAAATAATTTATCTAACCTTACTTAACGCTAATCAAACTTACAATAATTACTATTAAAGTTGAACATAATTTTTGAAATATAGGAAAAGTTTCTTGGCGTCGACCATTCGAGACACGAATTATACATTTTATGGCATTAATTGAACGTCCCATTTTTTTCAAAGGTGTCGGGCTTTACCAAATACAATATTATATATTTATTATATAAATATTATTTAATATATAATATTTATGTACATATATATATATATTATTTATTTAAACGTGCTTTATCCCCTTTTACAGAGGGTAAGGGGATGAGAATATCAGAATCATTTAGCGTATATCCCAACCGCCCATCACGTGTTTGCAACCGAGTTTATTTCTTGCCCAGGAGAAAAACTTAAATGAATAGCGGGGATTGAATCAGCGTCTTCTCGTATGAGAGTCAACCTCCTTCGCCACGAGATTATATATATAAATATATTTTTATATTATATTATATATATATAATAATATATATCTATTATATTATATATTTATATAAAATATGATTCCTTACCATCTCTGGATTGCTAAAATCTGCAACATTCTTCCTGTATTTATTTGTTAGTATTTCATTCTACATCACTATATTTTAATTGTTGATTGATTGTCTTATTAATTTTCTATTTTCAAGCCTTGTTTTTGTTCTCATTTTTTAATAATGATAGTTCGTTTGTTCTCTTCTCAAATGATAGTTTTACACAATATTGACACAAGATTGGCTCCTACATATCGTTATCATGTTAAATTATTCACTAAATATTCCTTTTGTAGAGAACTCCCACTAAGCGAAGTTCCACTTTCGTTCGTTGAATTAGATTTCTTCTTGGCTCTTGGCTCAGACTTCAAATTGACACACCCCTCCTAGATTTGGGCTCTGCACATTTCACTGTAAATATATTATTATAATATATATATATATTATATATATAATATATATATATATATATAATATATATTTTATGATATATAGTTATATATATAGTCATTCAAATTTGTACTTTCTGTAAATATTTTAAAGCAATCATTTGAATTTTGTTCCTTCTCCCATATATATTCAAAAAATATGTTCTTAACATTCTTACTTGTTACTTTTTTTACTTCTCATCTTGAAATTGCAATTTTGCGTATACATATATATATTATGCGTATTAAATTTGAATATTTTGTTATGCAATTTCTCAAAGAACTTTCAAAATTTTCATTGTAAAAATTATATTTCGATGGTGTACAATAATTATAAATACATAACTGAATGATAATTAAATTGGGATAAAGGTTACTTTACACAACTTTCTTGAAAAATTTGGCTGTCAGAGGGCTATTAAAATTTAATTTGCTACTTTCAAAAATGCACATAACAAGCAAACTAAAAGAGAATAATATTAAAATTATATATATTTATATATACTTTATATATGATATATAATTTTATATATATACATAATATATTTATATATAAATATATGAAAGGTTAAAACCGCATTATTATTGACTAAAAGTATTGGTGGTGTGAAGGCACTTAGATTATGCTTGATGCTTTTTTTTTCTTTATTAAATATTTATGATTTATGCGAATTGTAGTGTGTTATTATTAATTATTTTCTCGCTAATAAAGATGTTATAGTTGCTTTTTTTTTAATTAATTATGTATTTAATAAATTAATTAAATACAATGAAAGTTAAAATTAAATATGCAGTGTGTAACTTATTACAGAATAAATATATTATATTCTAACCTGAATTAGGGGGGCGTTATAGGAAACCGTTTTACCCGGTTCACGCGGACCTGCTATTTTTTTTCAGTAAAGAAAAAAAAAACTAATAAAAAAATAGTTAAAAAAGCAAGTCCAAATATTTAAGAGATTTATTATTAAAATTAATTTCTTAAATGAAAATTAGATATTAAAAAAAGAAGTCAAATATATTATATAAATAATACTACACTTATTACCAATACTTAACCGAAGCAACTTAAATATACAATTAAAGATAATCTTAATTTTTGATATTATAGAAAAAAGTCGCAACAAACAAAAAATATAGCAAACGAAATGCATTTTTTTATCTAAGATGTGTCGGTAAAAAGTACCTGTACCAAATGTGTTAATAAAAATATTTAACTCTTTATAGATTATTTTATAATATTTGTGTGGCTCCCTATTCTCGCGAACCTCTACCAAACGCTCTGCATTTAGTCACCTTCTTGAGGTTTCTGCGTTACTTTCCTTTTTTGTATTATTCAAAGATTTCTTTATTTTCGTTCTCATTCTACTCTATCCTGTCTCTCAATTTATCCAAAAGTTCTCTAGTTAGAGGTTTAATCAGAGACTCTGAGAAGCCAGGGTAGGACAACAACCTTCCTTTGCAGTTTTTTTGGGATAGCTTTCATTGTTTGCGTTTGTTAGATCATATCTTCTGATAAATAATTAGAAAACATGCTTATGCTCAAATTTTTAGCTATTTTTGTAAATATTTACCATTGTTCCAATATCAATTTCATTCTCTTATTAAAAATGAAAAGAAACTAAAAATAGCTTGAAACCTCCAAATATATATACACACTTTTTTTACACATATATATACCTCCCATCTTTCATCCCTCTTCTTTTACTATTTTCCCGTCTTTTTCACTTCAAACAGTCAATCTACTTATCTGTCAAAAACTTTTGCCACCATGTCCTTTCCATTGATATGTAGTATAAGCAACTGAAGGCGAGTCTTATTTTCGTTTCTGAGTAACGGTGGCTTTTCTTGATATATTAGCCATGACATATCATTAGCTCACTAACGTTTCTCCAACTTATTTTACGATCTTACCTTCGTTTTCCCTACTTACGCTCTTTATGGAGTCTTCTGCAGCCATTAAATCTATTTCATTACAAGTAATTTCAGTGTTAACCCACCAAGATAGAAATGTTATTCTGCAGTCGAGGTTTAATAATAGCCCTTCATCTAGAATTCTTTTTATGAAATCCGACTGTAGTTTCACGGATATTAAGTTGTTTGGCAATATATACATGATACTTACATACTTAACTAAGCTGTCATCCCAAGGTCATTCTTTCGAAACTCTCTATATTGCATGTTAAAAGGAACTATTTAAAAACAATATTTCTACAATATAAAATGGCTTACGACAAACTCTTTGCCCTCTCTTTCGAAACACTGAGAAGAAATTTCAATTTAGCTGCTAATTGTTTTAAATAGTTTATTTTACGTTAATGAAATAAATATTTATAAATAATATATATGGCGAGTCTTGATCTAATAAAGAAAAACAATAAAGCGGGAATAGTATCTTTTATGAAATTTTAAGTTATGTATATAGCTAAATGATTGAAGATATTAAAAAGCACCTATATATGCTCAGCAAAATTGATATTAGTATAATGGTAATGTTTTATGCACCCTGGTGTGGACATTGCAAGAAAATGAAGCCCGAGTTTACAAGTACTGCAGCTAATAAATTAAGGTTTTTTATTTCTTTTATTACAATTTTAACTAAACTTGATTCATAACCATTAATAAAATTACTCACATTCATTTTAGAGAATATTACTTTCATTAAAATAATTATAGTGTTGAAAGTTTGTGAGGATCATAACTCCCCAATATAATATATTGAGCTAAAACACAGAAGTTCAGAAGATATATAGAAAAAACACCACCTATAAATGTTTAAGAGTTTTATTAAGAGGATTTCTGAGTGCCTGTCCAATCCTTATTACGCATAATAACTAAAATGCATTAATAATACAAATATATTAATTATATTTCTAAACTAAAATCCCAAAGTAAATGTTAAAAATAAAAATTAGTGAATTATTTAAGAATTTCTATTTGATTTTTTTTTATTTTTATTTTTATTTGCATCTTTTAAATTTATTTATTTATAAATTATCAAAAAAAGATCATTCCATAATCACCTCTAACTTTGTTAAATTGTTGTAGTTAGTATATAAACAATTCTCATCCGAATTTTCTTTTAGGTGTTTATTTTATTAATAAAATTAGGTAGGCAGAGTGTCTAAGTTTATAAAGTCAATGATTTTTTAATGGAATTTACCTAAAGTCATTGAAATCATTTGTTTTCAATTTATGCTAATCAGTTCTTTTAAAATCCGCAGTTCTCTCGTATTTATTAATCTTCACGAATGGACAAGTATTTTAAAGATGGGGAATTTGCCTATTGCTTTCTCTGAGAGAAAAGAGCAGGCTACTATAAATTATTCAGTATATTTTATTTGAGTTGCAGAATTGTTCATGGCTGTTGGTCATGTTCATTAAGCAGGACAATAACATTTACTTATTAACTAGTTTTAAGATGAGTAGAATTTTTCTTTTTTTTTTTTTGCTTTGGAGATTATTTAGGATAAATTACCTCGGTAACTAGTGCGCAAAAAGCTGCACTAATAAAATAGTATTTATTCATTATAAGGCAATTCTGGCATGCAATTTACTTATAAGCTTCCACAAGAAGGACGAAAGCATTCTTTATGAAATCGTATGATAGGAACTGAACATAATTTTATGTATTAGTATGGTTTCTGAATTAATTCTATTTAGTTCATTGATCTGTTTTATATATTAAATCTATGAAATTATTAGATTCTTTTCTCCTCAATCCGTAAACAAAGTTCTTTCAAGAGATTATTGAATTTCATAAGACTATTGACAGACAGCGTGTTTTGTATATATACGAGTAACGCATCAATACCTAAACCATAATCTTGAAATCAATTTGGAGAATCAGGTAAGAATTTGCAAGTCTATGAATGATGTTCTGAGTGCAGATAGAGAAGCTATACTAAGCCAAAAAGTGGATGATTATACTCCTAAAAGAAAAATAGAATTATGAAGAAGTTCAGATAAGGTGAATGAACGTTGGTTAACTATGGAGAACAATGCTTTGTCTTTAAGCAGTAGTTTAAGCCAGTGGAGCATCCGTAGACATTGTAAAGTATACTAATTTCATAATAAATTTTTGTTTCTTTATTCTAAGCTGAATTATTTAATAATTCTCAGAATTTTTTACATGGTGAAAGATGTAAAATAGTCCAATCTGAGGAAGAGATATAGCAATACATTTTTGGTTTGTAGTAAGCTATTAGTTCGAAATAATTTTAGTTTAATGGACTCTTTGATGTAACTAGGAAGTCCATGAGACTAGGGAGCGGTAGATAAGGTAACTACTTATAATTAAAAAACATTCAGCATAATTTATGAATGCCTTCTTATGTAAAATTATAAAAATATATTTTATTATTTCCTGATATGAGAACGTTGATATTCCAGTAGGACTCCGACTAAATCATTTAAAATGACAAAAACTAAATGAACTTTCGTCCTCATCCTGAACATCAATTCTATATAGAAGTATTGTATGTTCAAATTTCATCATTTATTCGAGACAGTAAACGTCTTGTTTTAATAATAGGTCCAACCTGATGA
>JABUQX010043496.1:15000-45000 GCA_015478945.1 Trachelipus rathkii | reverse complement strand
ATATATATAATATATATTATATATATATATATTATATATATATTATATAGATATATATAATATTATACATATATCTATATATATATTATATATATCCTTATCTTCTTTTCTCTTTCTTTCTTTCTTTCTTTAGAATCTACCTTTTTTTCCCCATATTGGGAGTAAAGGGTCGCTAGCAAGCAATCGGAAAAGAAAGCGAGTAGGAGAACATGGACAAATGTCGAAAGAAGAAAGCCGCAGCCTTACCGCCCCCTCTGTACCATTAATTAGTAAGAAATCGTTGGCAATCAGAAAATCCAACCCTAGAGCTTCAGTGGAACCGTGACGGATCCACACTATGGTAGTCGTCAAGTGTAGGGTTTAATTCCCTGGCCAAGTGGGCGCACAACCATACCCCGCATTAGCAACACCCCGCCACTTCTCTTCTATCATGCACCTTTCTTTCGCCTCTGCCAAACTCAACATTTCTCTCCAGCGGCTGCAAAATTCCTTTAACTGACTGCAAGTCCACTTTTTGTCTTCGTCTCCCAACCGGTCGTTCGCCAACACACTCCACCAACTATACAGTCGCTAAAGCGCAAAGCGCGATTATCATTCATCCTTTCTACATGACAAACCTCTCAAACATACTTTCATTTATTCGTCTCGTTTACCCTTTTCTTCAACACCACACAACTCTCTAATATGTTCATTCCTCATTTTATCAATTCTTTCTCACACCTAGCACACCCTAAGGATGTCCAATGCTGAACACATTGAGACTTTAGATCTAGTACTGTCTTATTCCCAGACGCATAGTCTCGGCTACTATAAGCAATAACACAGGTAAACGAACATGCCCCTCATGCAAAGACCCTAGCGGCACTCCAAACCTTAGTCCTTTGTACATTACGGCGAAACATTTAATTGGGCACCAGCCGACACCTTCCTAAACCATTTACAGACTGTTCCTACTAGCACTCTGCATCATCGTTCCCGTTCATCGGCCAAGCCATCTCCAAATATTTAAACTCAGACACTTGGTTCCAGCTGCTCACGCATCTAACATAACTTCCAATCACTGAGGGCCTTATCCTCAGCTCACAACCCTAACCTTACGTCTTACTCTACGTTTACTTTGCAGGCCCCTACTTTTACATCCCTGCCAAATCTCTCTAACCAATATTCTCAAACTCTCTTCAGATTTACCACACAGAACCAAATCATCCGCATATAATAGATAGGGCAAGCGCCTCCACTATCTCGCATGTCTTCCATCTTCTAAGCACCATTTCTGCCAGCCCACCTCTAATTCTTTCATAACCCCATCCATATACAACATTGAATAAGCAAGGAGACATAACACACGCCTGTCTCACTCCGCTATTAAATACTAAATGCAATCACGCTTTGACACCGAATTTATTCTCAACACACGCTTCACTATCCTCATAACATACTTTTGATTCCATTCAGCAACCTACCACCAACAATATATATCATAGACACCTGCCATAGAGCCTTCCCCTATGTAACCTCTAGTCATACGCCTGTTTGGGCAATCGCATAAAACGCTATGATACCAATTTATTCTTCTTTCAATCCAAACCTTTATTAAAATGTTGTAATCGAGTCACACTCACAACCTCCTGTGGCAGCCATTCAAAATTTAACAACCCTATTACTAATGCATGCTTTCTTCTTAATTAATGAAATGCCTTCCTTAATTTTCTTATTATGGCCCCTGGTCACCTGTCCATGCTCTACTATGAAAAATTTGTTGGTCCGTATTAACGAGAGATTTAAATATTTGTAGACTTGTATCATGTTCCGCGTCTGAGAAATCGCCTTTCTACAGAAAAAATTCCTTAAATCCTTCAAGCTCTCCTTGCATAGCTCTTACCTCAAGCCGCAGAAATCATCCTTGTTTGCTCATTAACGTTGCAGCTCTCCTCTAGCATATCTAAGTATTTTTTTAAATTAGGGGCCCAAACTTGGCACAATACTCTATTACTGGCCTAACATAGCTATTATACAGTTTTCTTATTACTTCCTTATTATTATTATTATTATTATTATTATTATTATTATTATTATTATTATTATTATTATTATTTATTATTAATTATTATATTGTACAAAATATTTGAATTATAAAATTTATAATTCTGAAAAAAATTTCCTTTAACAAAGTTAGTGAAGCAAAATAATGTATAAGAATGCCTTTTCTTACAAAAAATTCTATCGCAAAATCAAAGCCTTACATACTTAGCCCTAGGGTTTATATAAAATTGTGTTGAAAAGGTGTCAGAAATTTATAAAAAAGTACGTATCTAGGATTTGGCCAATTCTTCTTTTTTTGTGTTTTATTTTACAAAAAAAAAAAAAATAAATAAAAAAAAAAAAAATTTTCTTCAAAAATTAGTTTACATGATACTTTAGTTTTCTTTGTTGTGGATATACATAAAAAAGTGATTTATTTTAAGTTTCTATTGTTTCAATAACTAACTAACTGAATTATAAAAAGTTCAAACTTTACACTATGAGCTTTGGTTATTCGCTTTCGTTCGATTTAGGTAGGTTTTTAAAAGAAAATTGGCCTTACGCTTAAACTGGAAGCCTGATAATTGAATGAGCCAATTAAATTTTATTTTTTAACAAAATTAAACTTTCTTATTCTAATGCAATATAATCCTAATCTAAGCCCCATAATCTAACCTCATGGTAATCTTACCGTAACCATAATTTAACTTAAACCTAACCCTAACGCTA
Source organism: Trachelipus rathkii (assembly GCA_015478945.1). Taxonomy (NCBI): domain Eukaryota; kingdom Metazoa; phylum Arthropoda; class Malacostraca; order Isopoda; family Trachelipodidae; genus Trachelipus; species Trachelipus rathkii. The sequence goes on along the minus strand of JABUQX010043496.1, from coordinate 42,249 downwards.
AGCCATAACGTCACATAACCTAACCTAAGGTAATCAAATTTCAAATTAAAAATAATGATTTATCTTACCTCCCACAAGTAGTTATTGAATTTAACTCAAACTGGTTGACAAATATTTAATTCCTCTTTGTTTTAATGTAATGTTATTAAAATACTTAAAGAAACAAATAACAATAATTAAAATATTGAAGAACAATCTGGAACATTTTTTTAGCACCAATACAGTAATAATTAAATAAAATTATTTAAAAAAACTTAAAATAAATAAATAAAAAAATTAAAAAGTAAAGAATTAAAAATTTATCGAGCTTCACCAAATAGTGTAAATATTGAATAACTTATTTTCTCTTTCATAGGGTAAATTTTACTTTTTCATTATTAACAAACCTTCACCAAAGAACGTAAGAAAAAATTAACGACCCAATATTCTTTGTTGCAATAGTCTGACCAGATGCTCATTTCAAAAGTCTTCTCAAACTGATTTCTGAAAGCTATTCAAACTTCAGTTTTCTTCTCCGTTGTTCTTCAGTTTTTTCTCTTTTATTTCTCTCCTCTGTTTTCAATCCGTCCATCTTTGACAACAGTCAGATCATATATTTTCTAAAATACCTATAGTATTGAATACTTGTTCCTTATCACTGAATTTGTTAGTTCATAAATTGATTTTCATTAATTTATTTTGTTAACTCTCCAGCAGTTCTATGTATGCGATTTAGTTATTTACTTTTAAAAAAACTTTGGAAAAAATTTTATAATTTTTTTTCCAGGCATCTTTTATGTTCACTTCATTAAGGCAAGAACTTATTTCCTCTCTCATTCCAATATTTTTGGGAAATCATCCAAATAGTGCAAGTGTCTTAAACCATGTGTGGCACACTCAGGTACGTACGTCTCAGTTGTAATTGTTTACACCAAAATTTAGAAGCCGACTAAGGAACATACTGTATTGACCAGGTTTTTTTTTCTTTTCTATATACAGAAAGATTCAACTACTGTTAAGCAAATTGTGATGGTTGCCATGGCTGAATGGTATATGGTGCTTGAAAATGATCAAACTCGTCTAGTCAAAATTTTTGATGTCGCCCAAGATCTCAAAGCCCTTTCTATGCTTCTGAATGCCCAGCCATTTTCATTCGTCATCGACTTAGCGTGCCTTGCATATAGAAGTAAGATCAATAAATAAATTTTAAATAGAGATTCATGTTATTTTTTTTTTAAAACTCGGCACGAGTAGTAACATTTTAAATATCTGTTAAACATACAACTTACTTTATTACTCTTATTTTAATTTATCCAACTCCCACCAGTGTATGTAATTAAATGTAAAATTATTCAGTGAAAATTTTTAATTTTCCCCAAGACCTTTGAATTGCCATCAAGGGAATTAATAAGCTGGCCACTATTTTATAAATTTCTTGGATGTTACATCGTTAGTCTAATGGTTACAACTATTCCGTTACAACGTTTTTCTATACTATTTATTAGAAGAATAATACCCGTTTAATAGTAAATGTGTGAAAAAAAAAACTAAAAATAGTTAGGGTAAACTTTCCCATACTATATCAAAACTTCAGTTCTATTAATTATTTTAATAAAGTTTAGCTTGTAAAAGAATAATAAAATAAAATAAATGCTTCACAACGAATTAAATATATTCAGCAAAGAATGATTTTGAAAATAGAAACAATTTTGAATCAATTCTTTCCACATTTAAAGGGAGTCTACAGTATTTTATTAATGTATTGACTTGATTCTGATATGTAGATCTGCACAATGCTCTCGGACACTTTAGGGTCTACTACATTTATAAAACGATTCAATTTTAGCGAATGAAACTATAAAAGTTTTATTTAAACGGCAAATTATAATAAAATCGTAAAAAAGAAAAAGTAAAAACTTCAAAAAAACAAAACAAAAAAAAACCGTCTTTAGAAACGGAATTACTACCGTTCGGTTTTCTTTCATTGAAGCCCTTGATATTAAAATTTAAATTGAAGTTGATATAAATCATGAAAATTGCTTCTGCTTCAAACTTAACATCCTGATTTTGGGCTTTTGTATATATTTTAATTCAGAGTATTCTCTCTATTTTTATTAACGTGTTCACGATTGTTTTAGGAGAATATCTAAACCTTGAGAAATGGCTAACTGGAAAAATCAGAGATCATGGGGAAATTTTTATCAGTAACTGTGTCAAGTTCTTGCAAAGACGATGCCCCCAGTTGGTTGGAGGAAAAGAAGATCTGTTGCCAAAATCCACCCAACTTCCACCAGAAACAGTCTCGACAATGCTCGCCTGTTTGCAATCCTGTGCTCTGTAAGTCCTATTTTATGTATTTCATGTATGATAAGCCAATCACCCTTTAGACGGATTCAACATTGCATTTAAAGAGAATAAATAAAAATCGTAATATCGATGTAAACATTTTAATATTAAAACTTATTTTCAGCTAAGAAATTAGGAAGCTTAATACAGTGGCGAAAAATGATGATCAAATCAAAAATCATAAATGCCTAAAAAAAATTTAAACTAATAAAAAATATTTTAAAGCATGAAAGATATTTTAGAAATTATTAAGGTTGTTAGGTTAAATGTTTTTTTTTGTTTTCTATGATTTTTTTTCTTTTTTTTTAAAAATCTTAATACCTGATAGAGGAGCTTGAAAGACTTGTGAGTTTTAATTTCTAAAAATAATTTAAGAATATATATAATATATATATATATATAGTATATATAATATAATATATATATATATTAGTATATATATAATTATAATATATATATACATACCAAAATTTACCTTATCTATATATAATTTTGTACATACCGTATATAAATATATATATAATATGTCTTTCTTTCTTTATTCTACCTCGTTTTCGCCCAATGACGCAATCTACAAAGAAATGCCGCCCGTTCGTCAGGCACTCAGAAAGAAAAGCAGTAGAAAGAATATTGACAAAAGGTCGAAAAGAAAACCCCAGCCTCACCGCCCCCCTCTGTACCGGATTAATTTAGTGAGGAGAACTCGTCGCAACCAGAAAATCCACCCTAGAGCTTCACGTGGCCGCGACGGACCCTCACTAGTTGGTAGACCGCAATGTAAGGGTCATCCCTTGGCCCAGGTGGGCCACAACCGCCTCCATACAAAACCCCGCCATTCAATCCTATTGATACAAACTTTATTTCTCGCCTCTGCCAAACTCACTATTTCTCTCCTTCAGACAATTGTTCACTGACTCAATCCACTTTTTCTTACGGTTCTTCCCAGCCGGTCGGTTCCCAACACACTCGCTACTATACAGCCGTGTAACCAACCGACTATCATTCATCCTTTCCAACCAAACCATCTCATCTACAACGGATTACTTTCATTTATTCTCATTTGCCCCCTTCGTTCACACCACCACCAACTCTCTTTAATACGTTCGATTCCTCATTTTGTTCCAATTCTTTCTTTCACACCTAGCATGCCCCTAAGCATTGTCCATCTGCAACACAATTGAACTTGTAGATCTATATTCTTATTCTAGACCACTAGTCTCACTACTATACAATAAAACAGAATAACATACATACCCTCATGTAAGACCACTAACGCACTCAAAAGACTTAGTCCTTTGACATTCACCAACGATTTAATTTGCACCAGCAACCTTCCTCCATTCACAACTTTTCCTACTACCACTCTGCATCATCCGTTCCCTTCTCATCCAACACAGAACCCTAAATATTAAAACTCAGACACTGGTTCCAGGGCTGCTCACCATCTAACTTAACTTCACACTGTCGAGGACTTTCCTCACTCAAAACCATAACCTGTTACTCTTATCTGACATGTACTTTCAAAACCCCTCCTTTACACACCTTGCCAAATCTCTCTTACCAATCCTCTCAAACTCTCTTCAGATTCGCCACACAAAACTAAATCATCCGCATAAATAAGGTAGGGCAACCCTCCACTCATCTCCATTCTCCACATTCTAACACCAATTTCCTGCCACCCTAACTTTTAATTCTTTCATAAACCCCATCCATTATACGAAATGAATAACCAAGGAGAATAAAACAATAATTCCTCACTCCGCCTGATTTAATACTAAACCAAATCACTTTGACACCATTTATTCGTACACACGCCCACTATCGTCATACAATACTTTTGATTCCATTGCAGAAGTCTACCACAAACCAACATTATATATCACTCACACCTGCCATAAACCTTCCCATATTAACCCTATCATAACGCCTGTTGCAAAAATCCATAAAACCTTAAATTACATTTATGCTCTCTCCGCTCATTTTTCTCAATCATCTTGTTCAAGGTAAAGATTGATTCCACCACATCCTCTACCACTCCTAAAAGCACCGTTGTTCTTCACGCCATATTAGTCCTTCAGTCCACTCGACGCACTCTTTCGTACCAAAATACCAGCATATATTCTTCTCTACAATACTCAATAAACTTATTCCCCTATAATTTCTACAGTTGCAGTTATCTCTCTTACCCTTATATAAGGGTACTATTACTGCTCTCCTCCAATCACTCGGAACTATACCCTCCATGAACGCTTTATTACCCAACTTCCACAAATCCAATCAATCACCATCTTCGCCTCCGTTCTTATCATGTTCACCAGTAATTTCATCTTTCCCTCCGATTTACCATTTCAACTTTTCACTCATACCATTACCTCCTTCCTTACTAATAACCTCATCCCCAAAATACCTATTCCTTCTTGTACCATCAAACCCACACCCATTCACTATTAGCTCTTCATTACTGTTAATATTGTGCAGATTTCGAAGTGTTCTTTCCACACTCCCCTCACGATCCATTTCATCAGTTGCAAAAGCACCATCCATATTCATTATTCTAAGCAGATTCCCCTTATTCTCTAACACATCTAACATCTAACACATACTTCAACATCTCCTTCTTCACCAACACAAAATCAATCATACTTTTCACTTCGATACCAACTCTAGTATACTTAGGGATACTCTTAGTGTTTAAAGAAAGTGTTACTTACACACATACCTCTCTCTTCACAGAAATCAATCACCTTCCTACCATTCTCATTTTCTCCCGCCACCCCAAAACCAACTTGTTTACCATCCCTTTTTTGATTACCTATCCAACTATTCAGGTCCCCCAACACTATCCAATCTGAAGCTCCTACTCACCCCATCCAGAAACATCATTCAGGATTATCCCAAAAAAATCGTTACTCTCTTCAACGTTTCCCTCAGATGCCGACCATACGTCACAACCACACATACCTTGACATTTTCAAACTTAAATTTAACCATTAGAATTCTAGGACTCACACACAAAGTCTACCATAGCTTTGTACCACAGGTCACTTCATTCAAAAATTGCAACTCCTTCTCTCCCTCTTTCATTCCTTTCCACACTAGCACACACACACACATTTCACACCACACCACTCATTATTATTATTATTATTATATATTATTATTATTATATTATTATTATTATTATTATTTATTATTATTATATATTATTATTATTATTAGACTTAAGGTATCATAAATTTTGATTAATTAAATTTCAGGGGGGTTGAACCCCCTGCCCCCCCCTGTCTACAGCCTTATATATATATATATATATATATATATATATATATATATCTATATATATATATATTATATATATATATATATTATATATATATATATATTATATAATATATATATATATATATATATATATATATATATTAATTTAGTGATGAGACGAAATTAATCGTCATCGTTCAAAAAAAATCGGTATATTTTTTTCTCAATCGTCATCGTCAAACTTTTGCCGATTAATTGAACAAGATATTAAGGAAAATTTACTTAATATTTGAAAACTCATAATATATATATATATATAGTATATATATATATATATATATATATTATATAAGATATATATATATAAATAATATATATATATATATAATAATATAATATAATATATATATACTTATAATATATATAGTATTAGTATACTTTACTCCTGGCCGCACCTTAGATTGGAGGGCCACACTGCCTGTCTAAGGAACGCCGGCTGCCGCCCACAGGACGATTCTATAGGTCGAAGGGAGAAGATTATAGAGAAGTCGGCGCGGTGGGTGTCGAGACGCAGAGCACACAGAAGGTGGGTGCTCTATTGTGACTGGGGATTGGCAGGTTGAATCTGGTGCAAGTGGGGGATGTGACATTGTCTATTTTGAAATCTATATTTATATTGCATTAGTTTTGGGTGGTGACCTGATTTGCTCCGGGCGAGGTTTCCATTTGCCTCTTCTGGACAGCGTTTCTTTCCTAGGGGAAGGTTTTGGGGATGGGGTGTTTAATAAATTGTTGTTTGGGCGGTTTTGAAGGTGGTATGTGTTGGTTAGATGAGTATGGATATGTTCGTAATCCATGACCTATTGGAGGGGGAGGGGGGGAATTATGATGTAAAGTGTTGTAATAAAGCTATGAGTGAAGAAGGGGGGGATTTAGTCTTTGTCGAGGGGGATTGGAGAGAATTTGGTGACAAGGGTTGGTTGGATTACGGGTTTTTCTGATAGAATTGGGTCCCCCACCATCTCCAGGTGTGTGTGGAGATGGGAGGATGGAGGTTTCGTCATGTAGAAGGTTGGATTGGGGTGGTTTTAATGCAAACCTGTGATAATTCTGAGGGCTGTATTTTGAGAGATATTGATAATTTATTTTTGTGGTTTGATTTTGAGAGTGGCTGGGAACCATTGCTGGTGAGGCATAGGTTTAGAATTTGTTCTAGAAGTTTGTTTATAGGCTAGTGGTGAGTGTGTGGGTTTCCTATTCGCTGAAGTTGTGTTTGGGAATGGGTTCGGAAGGTGATTTAGTTTCGTTTGGGTTGGGGAGGAAGTGATTTGCGTCGATTGTGGGGGAGAACGTCATACGAGTGTCATAGGTTAAGTCCTAATATTTTTTGGGGTTTTGTTTAATGGAAGGGGGGGGGGTTGTTTTGCGAATTTAGTATTTTGGCAGGATTGATGACGGTCAGTGGGTAAAAGGGTGATGGAGGATTTAGGGAGGGGGTTGCGGTCATTCTGTTGGAGATTAACCAATTTTTCTAATAGATGTAGATATTTCTTGGTGTGTTGTGTGTGGCAATGTTTCGGTCTGGGTGTTGGGAAATAAGGGACTGATTCGTCGGCATAAGTTAATAAGGTTAAGTGTCTGTGTATTAAAAATTGAAAAAAGGTTGAATAAAAATGGAAAGAGAGAATGGCTCCCTGTGGACGCCATTTTGTAATTTGATAGAATGGGAGAGGTTATTTTTGTATAAGACTTTTGCAAAACGGTTGGTGAGGAAATTGGAAAGCCATTTTTTTTTCATTATTTTCTAGTGGGGAGTGGAGGATTTTTTGAATAAGGATGTGTGTGGGAACGGTGTCGAATGCTTTGTTTATGTCTATTGCTGTGAGCATAGATCTGTGGGAAGGTGATTGGTTGAAGCCATTAATGATGTGTTGTTTGAGGGAGGTGTGGGCTGAGGTTGTAGAATGGTTGCTTTTGAATCCGTGTTGGAAGTCTGGGAGGGGAATGAGTTGGGAAATTCTATTTAATATTAATTTCTCTAGTAATTTACTAATGGAGCAAAGCAGTGAAATTGGGCGATATTAGGAGGGGGAGTTGGTTTCTTCTTTTGGTTTGAGTTTTGGGATTATGTATGCTTGTTTCCAGGTTTGGGGAATGTAGTTTAGTTGCCAAGACTTGTTGAAGATGTCTGTGATTAGGAGGATTGCCTTTTCTCCGAGGTGTTTTATTTGTAGGTTTGATATGGAGTCTGGACCTTGCTGTTGGAATTGTTTAAGGGTTTTAATGGTTTCTGTTATCAGGATTGTTGTGAATGGGGGTGGGAGGTGTGGTCGTTATTTAAGTTTCTGAGTTGTTTGTGTTGGTTTCCTGATTATCGGGGTGTTTGGTTTTACGGGAGATGTTAAAGCGTAATGTTTAGCGAGAAACTGTCTGAATTGTTGTTTTGGGGAAGGGGAGGGAGTGTATTGGGTAAAAGATGGGGAATACTTATGATTCACTTTCAATATTAAACAAGGTTCGTTAAACTTCATGATTGATATATGGATGGTCTGAGTGTCATAGAGTGTATCATAACTAAACCAAATTTAGAGTTTCAGGGTAATTAATATAATGTTCAGTTTATTTATTATTCGGAAAAAAATAATTACATGACTAGCAATAAATGTAATATAATTAGTACTGTGTATATATAGAGTTTGTGTTTTTTTTGTGTTTGGCGTATATATATATATATATATATATATATATATATATATATATATATTATACTATATATATATATATATATATATATTATATTAATATATATATATATATTATATATATATATATATATATATATTATGATATATATATATATATATAGTATATATATATATATATTTATTTTCTCACCAAGCGCTCCGTGTAGGGTTTTCATCCCCTGTCGTTTTCAATGCTTCTCCACAGGACCCCTCTCTTCGACAGGTTTCGATTTTCCTGCCACACTGGACCCAGCGGTCCACCGCCTCTCTTCGCCCAGCCGCCGCCAATCACATCCTTCCATCTATTTCCTTGGTCGTCCCGGCCGCTCTTCTACCTTGCAGGCTGCCATGCATTTAAAATCTAGCAGGTATCTCTCTTCATTCCTCCTTCTGATTGGGCCCATACCATCTCAGTTGTTGTTTTTCCGATCAGATCCTTCCACCCGCCTCGACCCCAAATACTCTATTACTCAGTATTCCTGTCTTCTCGTCTCTTCTGGTCCCCGCCCACTATTCAAACCTCAACACCCTCATTCCGCCGCCCACGATCGTTACTGCCTTGTTCTGGTTGTAAGTGTCCACGACTCCGGCCCAAACAAACAAAATTACCGGTCTCAGAATCGTTGTATAAATAAGTGTTTAACCTGTCTCGTCACATGTCTGTTTCTCAGGAAGGGAATACAACTGGCCAACTCCTCTAGAGTAGTTTATTATTTTTTCCTCTTATATTTCACCCTCCATCATTCGACTGCTGTTTACCGTAACTGCCCAAATACTTAAAGTTCATCGCAATCTTTTATTCTTTCCCACCGATCTCTATGTTTAAGTTCTCACCTTCCCTAGCTATCTTTCATCACTTCAGTCTTTCTCATATTCATCTCAATCCCCTCCGTCGCAGCACCCTGCCTCCCATCTAATCAGTACTCTCCGTAACGTCTCCCTGTCTCTTGCAACTAGAGCAATATCGTCCACATATGTCATTACAACAATCTCCTCCTCCTTCCACCCCAGTCCTCGCATACCACTTGTCCCCATTATAGAGGATGAAACAGACAATTGGTGGACGAACACTCCTCGCTGTCTAACACTGTCTTCACGTCCCCAAACCACTGTTTCCTATCCATACGCGTCCTAAACGGCATTTCACTTTTACTGTGTAAAATCCCCATATCACTCTAATCAACTTGGGCAGCAACGATATGCCCCTATAATTGGAACAGTCGTCCCTATCTCCCTTTTTTGAACACCGGGCATTCTATATCGCCCTGCCCCACTCCGCAGGTACTCTCTCCACTCTCCAGAAATCTTTAAACATAACTTCAACTTCCATCGTATGAAACCTCCTCACATCGCATTGTCTCCACCGGCGCCCATCCCATCCTGGACTCTTCCCATTTTTCATATTCCTCATTGCCCATCTTCCCCAAAAAAAAAAAAACTCTTCCCAGTCAACAGGAAGTGGATTGACGTTTATTCGGAGCTGTTCTTCTCTGCGTTCCGGAAGGTTCTTTTCTCCTTCCTCCTGATTATATAAACTCTGAAAAGTACTCTCCCCACCTATCACTGATCTTATCAGGGTCCACTCTCAGCCTACCCTCCTTATTCCATTGACTGGTGTGAACAGTCGACTCCTGTCCTCGTAGGTTTTTTGCCATGTTATATATTAATTTCTAAGTTCCACCCATATCCTGTCTCAGTTGTTCACCGATCCTCTCCCACGTTTGCTCCATCGCTCTCCTTTTTATGGTCTCAGCCTCATTTCTTTTTAACCACATATTCCGCTCTTGTTGTCTCAGGGATCTTCTTTTCATCCACGCTCTAAACTTTTTTATTTTTCTCCTTTACTACACGCGTGCAACTTCATCTGTCCACCACGCAGTCTTTTTCTTTTCTGGAACTCGTTCTTTTTATCCCCAGCGTATCTCTCGCACATGTTATAATTTTTTTTTTTTAAATACACCCACTCTCCTTCTACATCTACAACATTCTCTTCTTCCTCTGGTATAATATCACGGACTCTTTCTACAAAAAACCTTTTCACTTCATCCTCCTTATCTCTCACTGCTATCCGCTCTCTCGTTACCATCTTCGCTGGTTAACGGGGTTTTTAGATTTATAATTCCCTACACCAACACGATGGCCTAATCAAACGACCCCACTGATGGTATACTTTTCACGTCTCTTACCACCTTCCTGTTGTTAATTAGTATAAGGTCAATCATTGACTTATCCGTGTAATCCTCAGCAATACTATTCCACCTGTGCCAGGTCCGTTTATGCGAGTCCCTATGCGCAAAGTACGTATTCATCACTGCCAACCTATTGCTTACCGCAAAATTCAACAACCTCTCCCCCTCCGCGTTCTTCCTCCTATTCCAAAACCGCCCCCATTTGGCTATCTCGGTTACCTATTCTCTCCCTTCGTATTGCGCAGTTCAGTCCCCCAGGTGGACAATTTTCACTTCAGTATTCATTCCGTCATAAACATTTTGCAACTGTTCATAAAAAACATTCTTTTCTTCCTGTGGTCTTCCTTTAGACCTGTATTATGCCCACACGTCTCCTTTTCAGCATCATTGCTATTGCAATTTGAACATTTTTAAAGACTATGTCCTCCACTCTGTCTGCCAAATCCGGGGTCAGGAACAATGCTACCCCATACTTTCTCTCCTCATCTCTCCCTTTGTATATCATTTGGTAATCATCATGTATTCTCCTCCTCCCCTCACCCTTCATCCTCGTCTCGCAGACACCAAGAACATCCAGTGTCCTTTCCTCCATCATACCCACAACCTCATCCTCCTTTCCCTCCATTTTACTAGCATTAATAGTTGCTATACAGAACTTATCCCTGTGTAGTCGAGTTTGTAGTCCATTTTCATGCCTTGTCAACAACCGAAAAGATCCGTCCTGGTTCCGAGGCATCACAAGCGCGTCTTGAGCCACAGCAATCCACCGCCGGCTGGCTAGGCCTATCACGGCTTCTTTTTCTGGACTGGTATTTAGTCTCCTCCCGGACATGTATAGCCCCCAATTGGGTTACAGAGCTCTCTCCACAGTCTCCAAGCACCTGTTCGGTCGAATTAAGCCACAGCACCACTACAAGGTAACCAGCCCATTATCATGGTAGATATATATATATATATATATATATATATATATATATATATATAATATATATATATATATATATATATAGTTATATATATTTATATAGATATATATATATATATAATATAATATAATATATGCGCTCCTCGGATATTAAAATAGAAAAACCGCGGTGCGAAAAAAAAAAGACATCTGCATCACACACACACACACAACACACACATATATATATATATATTTAATATCAATATAAATATATATATATATATATAATATAATATATTATACTTCTTTACATTTTATATATATATATATATATATATATATATATATATATATATATATATATATATATATATGCTCGCACTTTTACTTGTGCCACCCCCCCCGCTCCTACGAGAATCTAGCAATTTCGAGATACTACTCCACCATCGCCCGGCCGCTCCCAGAGATCCGATAATTTCAGCCATTGAAATTGTTTTGTAATTCTCCAAGGCGAGGCAATCTATTATGAGATGTTTTGTGTTGTTGTTGTTGTTGTTGTTTTGGGAAAGGCATCTTTGGAACTCCAAAATAATCAAATTTGTATTCCTGAAGGGGGGGGAGGGGTGGTGCCCAAAGCTGAGTCATGAAAGCATTACCCATGTTTTGGGGTCCAAAGTTTGTTCACTATTGGATAGTTGTGGTGGATGTGCTTGGAATCCGGTATTGTTTGGATATGTGAAGATAGTGTCGTTTGGTGGTGGAGGCAGAGAGTTGTATATAGTAGAAGAATATTTTGGTGGTGTAGCTTCTTTATTTGTTAAGTGTAGAGGGTTGTTGCAGGGTTTGATGATCTGTTATAGAATTAACATCCTACCATGTCGAGATGGGTCGCTATTGGTAGGATTTTTGTTTCAGTTTGATGGTGATGGTTAGGGAGCAGAGTTGTGGAGTCGGAGTTGGGGAGTCGGTAGTTTTGAAGAGAGTGCAGTCGGAGTCGGCAATTTTGAATAGGGTGGAGTCGGAGTCGGTAATTTTGAAGAAGTCGGAGTCAGTAATTTTGAAAAGGGTGGAGTCAGAGTCGGTAATTTTGAATAGGGTGGAGTCGAAGTCGGTAATTTTCAAGAGTCGGTAATTTTCAAAAGAGTGGAGTCGGAAATTTTCAAAAGGGTGGAGTCGGAGTCGGTAATTTTAAAGAGGTCGGAGTCTGTAATTTTGAAGAGGTCGGAGTCGGAGTCGGAGTCAGTAATTTTGAAAAGGGTGGAGTCGGAGTCAGAAAATTTTTGAACCGACTCCACAACCCTGTTAGAGAGGCAGCATGTTATTATCCTAAGAGATTTATTTTGGACTACTTCCAGCCTCTTAATGTTAGTCTTTGATACTGTGGGAGCCCATACGGGAGATGTGTAGTTTAAAGAGGGGCAAAGCTATTGTCTGTATGCTATTGAGTTTGTATCTTTATGTTGTCCAAAGTAAGTTCCTGTTATTACTTTCATAGTGTTTAATTTGTTTGTGACTTTGGATGTGATGTTGTTTATGTGGGGTAGAATGTCACGCCTAAGTTGGTTGGTTGGCTATTATTTGAAAGATAATTTGTTGGATTGTTATGTGATTCTCTTTTATCTGGTGTGAATAATGTAATTGAGGATTTTTGAGGTGAGGCTGACATTTTATTATCTGTCAGCCACTGCCCCAGTTGTCTTATATAATGTTGAAGGATTTATGGAGGGGTGTTGAGCAGTAATGGTTAGATCATCGGCATAGCTATTAATTTTTATATAATGGTTGGGGGGGGGAGATCTTGCATAGAAAGAGTGAAGGTGAGAGGATGGCTCCTTGGGGGACGCCATTATATAGTTTGTATGTATGGGAAGAGTGTCGTCCTTGTACAACTAGCAGTACATCCTGATATGAAATTTGCTACTATTTTTTTTTTTTTGCCTTTAATGCTGAGGGACTGTATTGAACTCCTTGTTAGTGTCAATTGGGATTTAGAATGGTGCGAGATTGGGAGTTTTGGTTAAACCCATTCAGAATATGCTGTGTTAAATCAGTTAAGAGAGTGGTTGTGAAATATTTTTGTCTAAATTCAAGTTGTGTGTGTGCTAGATAGATGAATATAAGATAGAATTCTATTAAGTATTAATTTTTTCAGTACTTTGACAACTATTGTGGGGAGCAGTGAAATTGGTCTGTAGGAATCGGGGGTTTTTGGGTGGTTTACCTGGCTTTATTATAGGTATTATGTGGGCGTTTCCAGAAGGGGAGAAGGAAGTGCTAGTTTGCAGTGTTATGTTAAATAATTGGGTGAGGGTTCGATAGCCTTGGTTCCCAAGTGTTTGAGATGTATATTACATATTTGGTCTGGGCCTCTGGGCCTACTGCTTGGGATTTTTTAATTATGTTGAGTACTTCTAAGGGGGGGGGGGTGAATTGATTAGTTTTTAATTTTTTTAAGTCGTTAAATTATATTTGTGTTAGAGGGGATTGTAAATTTATGGCTAATTTTTGAATAGTGTAACATGATGATATTACATTGATTTTTGGACTAGTAATTTTATTGTTTTGTTCGGAGATTGCTTTGTGTTTGGGAGGGGGTTGGGGTTGGGTATGTAATGTTTGGATCTTTCTTATTGGGCTGAAAAGTTGCCTTGTAATTTATATTTTGGGTTTATTATTTACAGTTTTCTCCTTGATTTGTGTTGATTAATGTATTTATTCTATTAAGTCTGTGATTTTGATTTAGTTGAGCTGGGTTTGATTGTCTATTTTGCCTGAGGGTGTTTCCTAGTTTCTTTGTTTCTTTGTTTTATTACGGTTCCTATTTCAGGTGAAAAATTGGTTAAATTGTTTGCGGTAACCGTGTGGGATTTGTTTTTTGAAAGTCTTGAGAACGGTTTTATTAAAATTTTGTATTGTTTGATTGAGTGAGCAGAAATTATTTTTTTGGAATGTTTTCAAAATCTTGTTCAATGCTATCATTATATGCTTGCCAATTTGCTCATTTTTAATTTGTATGATTTTTTTAAATTAAGTGTAATTTAGGTGTTTGTGTTGAATTGTGAGAAGAATTGGGAGTGGTCTGAGGAGAGAGGTTGAAAGGTTTGCCATGTAATCATGACATGAATTTGAGGGGAGGAGTAAGTGTTGTCAGGGGATGTCGGATTTTGATTGTGTTGAAGAAGTTTTTGTGTAGTTTGATTTCTGTTGTTGAGGATACTGAGTGAAGATAATTAATAAGTGCATCGCCTCTTTGTGAGTGTGAGTGTGGGTGAGTACTGACCCATGCAAGGTGGTTGCGCTGAAATCTCCGGTGAGTATCAAGTTGTTATATTGTGGTAGAGGGGATAGGTTTGGGGCATAGCTCAGTGGTCAATTTCTTGATGTTGATGGGGATATTAAAGTTGGTTATGCTGTATGTTTTCCTATTGACCTGTATTTCTATTGACTGGTATGATGATGTTTGGTCGTTGTTCATGAGTTGTTGCGTATGGTTTGATTTATATATTATATATTTTTATGTACAAATATGACAAGGCTATGCTGAGGTGGATTTTTGTCCTCTCCTAAGGTTCTGTAATTATTGAATTCAGCGAGGTGTGTGTTCTGTTTTAGATGAGTTCCTGTACGAGTGCTATGTGTATGTGGTATTTACTTAGTGTGTGTTGAAGTTTTGTTTATTTTTATTCCATTTATATTTTAATTGGAGTATATTGATTGAATTTTGGGGGTATAGATTTTGGCTTTCTGTGTGTGCATTTCCTCATAGGTGACAGGACCAGGTTCTGGAGAAAGCCCTGACGGTTTGAAGGTTTGTACACTTCAGGTGGACCATTTATGACAGAAATTACACTACACTGAGGTCTGACTCGACCGCATTCTCTATTGCATTTGGGACAGGGGTGTGCTCTGGGTCCTGGGTTAGCTTCCACGTCTCCAGCCAACATGAGAAGTTGGGGCATGTATATCAGTAGATCTGAAATACGAAACTGTACAAGATTTATAATGAATAATTCAATGAACAAAATATTAATCAGACTTATCTCTGAGCCTCTTCGACCCTGATGATTGTACCTCCACCAGGAGGTAAGGAAGAGGGCATTCATTTGGAACCTGTCCACTCCGGGACCTTCCTTCTGCAGTTTGGCTTCTGGGGGGGGGGTGTTTAGGTTCCCAGTCACGCTACATGTCTGAATGCAACGTGACTAAATACGGTATATATATATATATATATATATATATATATATATCTTAATAAACTTATATATATATATATATATATATATATAGTATACTATTATATATATATAAGCTTAATAAAGTGTGTGTGTGTGTGTAATGTGTTTTTCAAGAAATTGTCTCAAGACTTGAATTTCTTGACAAAGAAATTCTTTATTACCAGACAGAGGACAAATTGTGCAGTAAGTTATATTAAGTATAATATATATATATATAATATATATATATTTAATATATATATATATATTATATATATTATATATACTATATATATATATATATTTGATTTATATATATATATTTCATCATCATCATCTTCCTCTTTTTCCCCAAGCTGGGGTAAGGTGTAGCGTGCACAATGCATCGAAAAGAAAAGCCAAGTAGAAAGAATATGACAAGAAGTCGAAAGAAAGCCAGCCAGGCCTGTGCAAATCTGCTATCATATAAGTGTGAGAACTCGTCGCCGCAGTCAGAATCCCACCCTAGAGCTTCACGGACAGCGAGCTGGGAACTCACGTAGTTTTGGTAAAATCGTCATTGTATGGGTTCATCCCTTGGCCCAGGTGGGCCAAACCATACCCCTCACAAAGCCCCGCCATTCACTCAATGTAATTAATACCACTTTCTTCTCGCCTCGGCCAAGCTCACATTTCTCTCCTCCAGGGACATTCTTTACTGACTCAATCTACTTTTTGTCTTCGGTCTCCCAGCCGGTCCGGTTCCCAACACACTCGCCAATATGCATATAATATAAGTAATATATATATATATATATATATATATATATATATATATATATATATATATATATATATTATATATATATATATATATTATATATATATAATAATATATATATAGTATAATATATATAATATATATATATATATATAAAGTAAGTAAAATTAAAAAACAACTATCTTTATAAAATACCTCAAAATAATGGGAGAATCCTCACAACAAAGGAAGCTTGATAAAGATCTCCAACGGGACCAAAACTTTCAGAAAGAAAATAGACCGAAAATAGTAATAGGATAATAGGATAAGGTACGTGATAACGAAAGTTTTTATCAGATTTTCCGGAGAAAAACAAGCTGTCCTTTGTTACAGCCTTTAAATATCGCAGAATCACATTCGTCTCAAATGATTAGCCAGCCGGTACAACTTACATAGAACAAAATGATAATATTATCAATATTATATTCGTTTAATATTTGTCCTTAATCAACATATATTTATACCATATAATAAAACTAAAACAAGATTTGTTACCATTCCTATAAAAAATAAAATAAAAGAAGTCAGTAAATTAACTCACAAAAAAGGAACGATAGAAAAAAAAGCTAGCATGAGCCCCTTCTTTGTGAACCGTCCCACTTACATACCTGAAAATAAATCCAGTATCTTATAATTTAAACTTTTCCTTTTTCACCCCTTAATTACATCCCAAAGCCTTCCTTAATTCGATCAGATTTTTCATATTATTTTTCTTAGTCAAACCATCTGCTAATTGTAACCTTGAATTTACCCATTCTACTGACTTTACCACCCCATTTTCCATTTTTTCCTTTAAATTAGCTAACTCTATTCTTAAGATCCTATTCTTTACCCCCTTAGTTGAATTTATGCTATCTCTTAAAGATTTGCAATCTGTCATAGCTATAATGTCCATTTTTTCAATATCATTAGTAATTGTTAATTACTCCCACAAATATTTAAGGTATTCCCCCCACTCAATAGCCTCCACCATACTCAAGGTTTCAGCCGACAACGTTGAACTAACCACTCTTTTTGCTACTTTTGATTTCCACAATAAAGGACATATATTACCCGCCCTATCTCTTATCCGTATGCAGTAACCTATCTGTGTCCTTCCCTGGCTCACATTACCAAAAGAAGCATCTGAGTAAACCTCCAACCTCATTCTTCTCTTTCTTAACTTAGGTATTTTCATTTGAATTTCTTCCCTTTTTGCTCTTTCAGCCACTTAAGTTAACTCCTTGTAATCTTCTACAGTGTCCTCTTTCATCTTTCTTCCAAAAAACTCACATCAAAACTAAGATTCGGACGAGTATTTGTTGTGACACCAATTGTAAACTTTCAACAAAGATCTTATATTATGTCATCTCTTTTTCATTTAACCAGTTCATTCTTATGGATGCCTTTGTTCATATTTACCCATCACTAATTTTTCTCTTGAGTAACTCTTCTGACTTATAATAATATCACCTCCTTTCTTTTGTTCCACTTCTATTCCTAAATATTTAAAAACGCTCCACTTTCTTCTCTTCCAAACTAAGACTCTTTATAATTTATTTCGATTATGATTTTCTTTCCTCAAACCTCTTCAATTCCCAACCGTATATGTTAAGATCATCTACATGACATTCCCATTATACCATAAATACACCATTCTCTTGCCCATATTGAATATTTGTTATGCGTATGTTTAACTTCCTCTTACCTCCATTTTTATAATAATTCCACCAAGCTCTCATACAATTTCTTCGCTTCATCCTTCAATCCGTATACCTTTTTCTTGAGCTTCCATAATTTTAGAGTATTAGCTTCATCCGGAGGTTTTATCACAACTTCTCTTTCCATTTCTTTTCCTTGTAAGTATCTGTTTTCACATCCAAAGTTTTTACCTGCCAATCTTCCATATTTATTATTAAAAGTATTATTTTTAGCCCATCTGTTGAAATAGTGTGAGCTTCACACTCTTCAATTCCTAAACAGTCTTTTTCCATAAAACCCTTAGCTACAAATCTTGCCTTTCATATCTTACCTCCCTCTTTCTCCTTTTCAGTAATTATCCATCTTGTCTTTTCTTTCCTCTATCTCTTCAAAAGCATTATTTTCTTTCCAACTGTCAATCTCCTTCTTGGCTTCTTTAATTTTCCTGGTGTACTCCGAATCTTTACTGTGTAATTTACCTACTTTCCCTTCACTGAAATACGATTCTCCTGTATCTTCCTCCACTTCATATTCCCTCAAGTCTACCCAAAACTTCTCCTCTGAGTCTAAATCTTGGACATTATAAGTACCATCATACTTCCCTCCTCTTTTACCTCCTAAACTAATCACTTTTACTCTTCTTCACCACTCATCATCGTGTCTTATTCCATAATTGCTTCCTTTTTTAATATCAATAGGATGAATCCCATCATCATCTTCGACCGAACTTCCTTCTTCTTCCTCTTCCTCTTATACAACAATCTCTTCCTCCTCTTCTTCTTCTTCTTCCTCCAACATTTTTCTTATCTTCTCACTTTCATTTTCCTCCCCTTTTTCTCTTACTTTTTGTATTTTCGTTATATGTATTTTATTCACCTCTCCAATCAATGCTCCATGTTTAACCATAACAATTTTACCGTCTCTCCCAATTATCTTTCCAGGTCCTCTCCACTTTTCCTCACCTTTTTTCTTATAATAAACTTTATCTCCCTACTTGTGCCTTCGTTTCTATTCAATGGGTTCTGAATCTTACCTTTAGAGCCCTCCTATCCCGATCTGCTGCATTCTTTCTCCTGAAACCGTTATCTTGAGGACCAACATTTGAGACTTCCATAGTTCTTTTAGTTTTGCTATTCCTTCTTTATTTCTATCCTCATAGATTCAGCAGAGACAGACCCGTTCAAAACTCGATGCTTGCCACCTGTAGTGGAATCCCAAAACACTTTCTGATTGGAGAATACCCACCACTCATTATTTTATCATTCTTCGCGCATGATGAGAATATTAATAATAGATATATATATATTTTATATAATATATAGGTATATATATATATATATATATATATATATATAATATATATATATATATATAAATTGTATTATATTATTTGAAATAAGCACTTACCATTCATTTGCCTCTCGTTATAAGTATTGATTAAACCTGATTTTGCATGTGTTCATCTGCTAGGGCCCAAGTTCAATCCCAGCATGGTGAATTACTCCAAAGAGTATTTTTATCAATATATATATATATATATCAGGAATGGGAGTCGGAAGTGCGGGAGTCGGGAGTCCGGGGCGAGCGTTTTCAGGGTAAGGTCGCGAGTCGGAGTCGATTCCCAAAAGTTGGGGAAGTCGAGTCGGAGTCGATAAAAAAAACCCGACTCCTTTCGACTCCAAAACATTTTTGTATAAACTTTTCACACAAAAAGTTTTGAAAACTAATGAAGTTTTATTATAAAAGACGACAATTTTTTTTATTTTGACATTTGTTTGTAGCCGATTTAAGTTGTTTATTTAGTTTAACTGGTTATAAAATAAAGGTTATAAACTGGGTTATTAAAAGTAAAAATTACTTTACTAGTTGTGTATTGTAGCAATTAACGAGAATTATCAACAGCGAGCGATGCTATATTTAATAATCGTACAAAATTTAAAGTCAAAGTAGAGTTACATAACTGATTTAAAAATTATAGGCTCACACCAATTATAAGAATAGTATGCAATAAGCTAAAGAATCGGATAGATATCCTATAACATTTATGTACAACAAATGTGCTGGCGCTCACGTGGTGTGGTAGATGTGTCAGCATTTCAAATATTTCCGTACTAATGCCAAGAATTTCTTAATATATATTTCATGATTTGCAGACTTTAATATGTATAAATTTGTCTAATTAACCCACAACAGGAGTGGTGGTAGATAATTTAATAAATAATAATAATCAGTTTGATAAACAATAATTATTTTTTTTTTTTACGTTTGGCGGGTTTTGTAGTTTGTGAGCAAATGACCTTGATTATATTTCATGGTGTTATATTAATATATATTTATATTATATTTATATATATATATATTATATATATATATATATTATATTATATATATATATATTATATATATAGATATATATATGTATAATATACAGAGTATTATATATATATTATATATAGTAGCATATATATAATAGTATATATATATATATATATATATAATATATATCTATAATTATATATATATATATATATATTTGCAGTTGTAGTGTGTATGATAATTGTGCTTGTTAGGTATTTATTATGATTTTAAGTGTAGGTTGATGTAGTTGATTTATTTGAGTTGTTATTTATAGTATATGATAGGGATTGTGTTGCATTGTGGTGGTTATTAATATAGTTGGGTGTTTGGTATTAGTATTTAAGAAAGGGCCTGTATTTTATAGTAGATGGGTGATTAGTATTGTTATTACCGGGTGTATATTAGTCATTGATATTAGTTATAATTAATATATTATATATATATATATTATATATATATATATATTATTATATATATAGTTAGTATATTATATATATATATATATATGATATATATATATATTAGTATTAGTATATATATATATTATATTATATTATATATATATATTATATATGATATATATATAGTATATAATATATATAGTATATAGTATGTTATTATCATTGATTGATTTTTATAGTAGGTATGTATACATACTATAAGTTATTAGGTGTAGTTTTATAGATAGTATATAGGTATTGTAGTTTGATTTATTAGTCATTATTATTCTGTATATGATCATAATATAGGTAGTACTGTATGTGATGTTATTGAATATGTTATTATGGTATTGTTGACATAAGGTAACTCTTAGTTTTTGATTGGTTTATATTTAGGTAATATAATATTGTAGGATATGTGTTAAGTATATAGGTTAGGTTAATATTTAATATATAATATTAGAGATATAGTAATTACAGAAATAAGAAATATATAATATATAGTAAATAATCAGTGGCGGACATCGTCCGAGCAACTATGTTTGCTACTCTGAGTGTGTCTTCTCTCCCTCCTCCTCTCTCTACTCTCCTGCTCTTCATTCTTTCTTTCTCTCCTCTCACTCTGGTTTATATATTTATATTAATATATTATTACTAAAGATGGATAATAAGATAGATTGTTATATATTAGTAAGTATTATATTTTTCAAATCGAACTATAGTGACCTCGAAGTAGATATAAAATTATAAATAGTAATATATATATGAGTATAATATACAAATTATAAGTAATATGAATATTATAATTATATATGCCAGCTCTAGAAGAGCCACAATCCATATATCTCAAAACTACAACAGCTACCGGGAAAAGGGAATTACATTGGCTGGGGAATCCTGGTTAGACATTTTAATTTGAAGTAACTTGTTAAAAAAAAAGAAAATTTAAAGATCTTATATCTCGAAAGCTACAAAAGCTTACAGGGAAATAGATATTCGATTTTTGGAAAAATTTTTACATGGGGAGGAAAAATGTATAAAAAAAAAAAAAAAAAAAAAAAAAAAAAAAAAAAAAAAAAAAAAAAAAAAAAAAAGGCTATGAACGAGGAGTTGCGGTTGGAAGTGGAGAGATTGAAAGAGGCATTGAGAAAGAAGGAAAAAGAGAATGAGGAATTAATAGATGAGTTGAGAGAGAGATGAAAGAGGGTGTGCAAGAAATGGAAAACAGAATGGAGGAGAGAATGATGGCCAGAACCCCAGAATGACCAAAGGAGCGGAGCGCGGTTACTGGAGACCCTCCGCCGGAAGGGGGGGAATGTCCTACCCCGTGTTCCCGAGAAGGCCGAGAGACCTCCGACTCCTGCCATCAGGACCGTGCAGTTTGATACCCTTGGGATAGTAATTCCTTAGGTAAAAAAAAAAGACAGCAAAAATACCCCTTCACTACATTCCATTCCCTAGCTCAAGAGCCATACTAAATAGGTTTCTCTAATCATGCCCAATTATACGGTATAATGATTAACATAATTTTTTATTTTTTTGTTTATTTTTTACATTTTTCCTATCCAAAAATATTTACCAGGATTCCAAAATAATGTTAACATTTTTTGCGGGTGTTCCGTTATTGTTTATTTAACATTATTATGCTTTTATATATAGATTTTTTTTTTTGTATAAATTTTTATAATCATTTTGTTGATCAGAATCTGAACGGACATCTTAGCACTTAGTTCCTTGTTCCCGGAGCTGTTGTAGTTTTTTGAGAATATGGATTTGTGCTCTATCTAGAGGCTGACCTCAGATCTATATTAATATAATATAGGGTATTGGAAAATTAGCTTTATGTATTAGGTATTTTATTATATATATCCTACATATAATTGTATATATTTTCTATATCTATTTTACTATATTATATATATATATATATATATCATATATAATATATATATTATATATTATTATATTATAAACTATAATATATATAATATTAATATATATGTGAAATAGTTATATAACGCCCACACGGAACGGGTAGCTCGGATCAAAAAAAAATTTCGAAGGAGCATTAATATCATACAGGAATACAGGAAACAGTGTAAAAACCAAATTGTTTTATTTTCATTACTTTGATATTAGAGATTGAAAATAGTGAAAAAAAACGGCTTAAAAGAAAAATTTCACAAAATTCTATTGAGAAGCACCAATAAGTTGGAAAAGTTTCATTCAAAAATGTGATTGCTCATTCCTTTACCTAAGTTTCAGCATAAACATAAAACAGTAAAAAAAAAGATATCTAAATTGAGTAAAGATACCATATGGGTTAGGTTGCGTTAGGCAGTTGAGTTGATATAACATTTTGGAGTAAGCAAGGTGAAATCGAATAGGTATACCATCCGAGTAAGGTTATGCTAAGTATAAAAATATGGAAATTAATTGACGTAACATTTTAGGGTTGGTAAGGTTATGTTGACGTAAGGTGGGCTGAAATTGAAAAATTAAAAAGTAAAATTAACAAAATTAATAATTTTGTTAAAACAGGGTGAATACGGGCGACAAATTGGTTAATACGAATAGTTTGCTTAAAAATGTGTTTCGTACAGTGAGATAGATGAATGGGTAAAATTGATTGGGAAAATGATATATGTAGGAAGTAGTAATACAGTATGAATTTGGTATATGCCCTTATTTTATATTTGTTTTTATTATTCTTATTACATTATTATTATTAGTATAATTAGTTATTAGTTATTATTATGGTTATTGTAATAAGTTTCATCTATATTTTTATTAGTGTGGCTGTGAGTACAAATGTGAACGAATGTGAACTGTATATTTGTTGTTGGTACGAATGCGGACGCGAGTGTGTGTACTTATTGAGGTAGTAGCATTTGGAAGGTGCTACGACCTATTATTATTATTATTATTATTATTATTATTATTATTATTATTATTATTATTATTATTATTATTATTATTATTATTATTATTATTATTAGTAGTAGTAGTAGTAGTAGTAGTAGTAGTAGTAGTAGTAGTAGTAGTAGTAATTAATGTTTATTACTGTAAATATTAAAGGGTGTATATATTTAACATAGGATATTTTTGTTTTAAGGACAACCTAGTGTGAGACCCAGTGTAAAGGACTCAGTGTGAGCCCAATACGGAGGTCAGGAATTAGGACAGAGACTGGTGCAAAGGCCATTGCGGAACCTGGTGCGAAGGATAACTTCTGCCATTGAGGAAAGGATTCCATTAGTGTGGGCGGTTCATGAGCTGGTGTGACCATTCGAGGCAAGGTCATATAACCAGACGAAGTGTCTCGGTGGGACATAATTGCCACCTTTCAACAGGAGTCTTAGCACAACTGCGGTGCTTGAGTATAGGTCGTTTAATTTAACGGCTTATTCTGAGCACTTATCATTTCCACGAGGAACGTCGTGAAGGACTCATTTAGGAACACCCTTATCGAGGTTTCGCATCGAATCGGAGTTGGGGATTAACCAGGATCTGTCACTAATTTAAAAGTTACGTCACCAGTTAACCTAAGTATTTTTGCAATACGTATTTATACATAGTTGAAAAACATTAATTCAGTGTGTTATAAGGGTTAATGAACATTGGTGAATTCTTGTGTATTATTGTATATTTTATGCGCTGTAGATATATTGATTAATTTCTTTTACATATATATATTGATATATATATATATATATATATTATATATACTATATATATATATATATATATATATTTTATATATATATATTGATAGGGTCTAGTTAGCTAGATTAGGAAACGCATTTATATTGGTATTGTGTGATTATTTATTTATGTTCATTTCTATTTATTTTATGTTCTAATTATATTTGACTAAAACCTCATACTTTTCTCTGGACCCTCCTTGAAGATAAGAACTCTTGGTATCCTCCGTCAGCACGGTTCAATGAGCTAATAGGTGTAACGTCCGGTTACAATGTTTCTAACATATCAATGTTAATTTTAAATTAACATAGTAATATTTATCAAAAATTTATCATAACCTTACCTAAATATATACAGACCCAAGCGAATATTTGCAAACATAAAAAAGCTTTATTCTCAGTAAAGCTAAACTAAGAGCATAACATACTTAACACACACAGCCTACGAATAAACTGTTATCATTAACAATGTTAACAACTTAACGCAAATAAAACTAACACTAGCATAACCTGACACTCATACTAAGAACATAATGTAAAGCAACAAAAATAACATACCTTACGTATGAATAATCTGTTAACATTAACAAAGTTCCCTACTGATCAAAGGTAAAGTACCTAACATTACACACAAAACTCAATCTAACCCTACTTTCCAGCATAACAATGCTAATTTTACACTGGTCGTAACTAATAATTTAACAAAAACGTAAAAAAATTTAATAACCTAACCTAACCTATCGCACTGGTCAAACTAATACAATGCTAACTGATCTAAGAGCATAACCATACATTAACATACCTAAGCTAACGATTAAACCTGCCTATAAATCAGTAAAGCTCCACATATAACTCACTTAAATTAAGAACATAACACGTTTTCATTAACAAAGTTCTTTGCTTATCAACGGTAAGTAACTAACATTGGCCATAAAACTTAGCCTATCTCCCATTTTCTATCATATCTATGTCATATCAATGCTAATTTAATATTAACATAGTAATATTTGTCATATCATAACTTAACTAACATATTGAACAATGAATAAACGCTAGCATAACAAAGTTTTAACAGCCGTAAAGCTAACATAATATCACCTAAACTAAGAACATAACATGCCTTACGTACGAATAAACAGTCAACATTAACAAAGTATACTGGTTAATATCGGTAAAGTAACTACCATTGCGTAACCAACTTGTCTACACCCTGCAAAGAACCCAACTATCATACTTACCAAGGTTTGAGGCTATATTACATAGATGTTCAGTTAGACTTACCCGGTAGGCTTATCATTAGGGTTACTTTCATGTTTATGCAAAAGCTTTTACGAATGCGCTCACTCATCAACATAACAATCTCAATCTTTACTATACATAACCGAACAATTTTCAGGGACGAGTCTCACTACTTGGAGATAACCCCCAGAGAGATTCATGAAGACCCATCTAGGGGTACCCTGAAGGGGGGGTGTGAGCGGTCACATAAGGGTAAGGTAAGGGCACAGCCCTTTGGGCTGTGCCCTTACCGTTTACACCCCCTTTCGGGGTATCCCTAGATGGGTCTTCATGAATCTCTCTGGGGGTGATCTTCAAGTAGTGGAACACGTCCCTGAAAATTGTTCGGTTATGTATAGTAAAGATTGAGATTGTTATGTTGATGAGTAAAGGTAAAGTAGCTAACTATCTAAAGTAGCTAACACTGCATATAAAACTCGACATAACACACTTTTCCAACATATCAATGCTAATTTTACATTGACAAAGTAATATTTAACAAAACTTAACAAAAAATTATCATGATTTAACCTACCAATCACACTAATCAACGAATATTTGTAAACATAACAAAGTGCTCACGTCAATAACGCTATCATAGCATAACTTGAACTAAAAGCATAACATACCTAACATACCTAACTTACGAATAAGCTGTTTTCATTAATCAAGTTCTTTGCTTATCAACGGTAAAGTAATCAACATTGACCATAAAACGTAGCATATCTCCCATTTTCTATCACATCTATGACATATTAATATTAATTTAATATTAACATGGTAATATAACTGCTAGCATTAACAAAGTTCCCTACTTAATAACAGTAAAGTAGCTAACACTAACTACAAAACTTAATCTATTCCCACTTTTTCAAACATATCTCTAACATATCAATGTTAATTTTACATTAACATTGTAATATTTAAGAAAACGTAAAAAAAGTTACCATAACCTAACCTAACTATCATACTAACCAACGAATAATTGCAAACATAACAAAGTTTATAATCAATAAACCTAACATGGAATAACCTGAATTAAGAACATAATGAAAAACAACAAACCTAACATATCTTACGTATGAATAAACTGTTCACATTTACAAAGTTCACTACTTAACAATAGTAAAGTAGCTAACATTGACCATAAAACTTAGCATATCTCCCATTTTCAAACATATCTCTAACATATCAATGTAAATTTTACATTAACATTGTAATATTTAAGAAAACAACAAAATTTTAGGATAACCTAAAATTTTACAATGACATAGTAATATTTAACAAAAGTTAACAAAAATTTATCATAACCTAACCTAACTATCACACTAACCAGCGAATATTAACAAA